>PVKA01043197.1:0-16904 GCA_004027165.1 Ctenomys sociabilis | reverse complement strand
AAATCTTAAGGGACATGAAAAACTTCATGTCTAAGAACACAATCTTAACAGGAGATCTTAACACACCCTTATCTCAAAAAGATAAGTCAACCAGACAAAAAATTAGCAAAGAAGTAGCAGAACTGAACAAGAGCTTGGAACAAATGGACCTAGTGGACATATACAGAGTGTTCCACCCAACCACAGCTGAATAGAAGAACCTTATTTGAATATGAGAAAAATCATTTACGACAAACCAGTCACTAATATTGTATTGAATGGAATGAAAAAACCAATATTGTTCCTCTAAAATTAGGAACATGATACAGATACTGGACATCACCACTTCTGTTCAGTACAGCACGTAAAATATTAACCAGCACAATTTGTGATAGTAAAATCTTGGAAACAACCAAGATGTCCATCACATGAGGAATGCTTGAAAAAGATGTGGTATTTCTATATAATGGAGTATTACTCAGCTATTAAGAATGATAAGCTTGAAGCATTTATACTGAACTGGATGCCACTTGAACATATACTCATAAGGGAAATAAACCAGACACACATGTGTAAATATCGTATAGTCTCCCTCGTATAAGAAGCAAAAAGCAGAAATACAATTGGAAACGTACATCAAAAACTAAAAACAATTGAGTCTGATACGGCAAAGTGAATGGCATATGCTGCAGGATACTAATCAGCTTTTCTTCTGGATGGTTGACAACCTAAGTTCACAGATCACAACTGGAGAAATAGAAGAGTCACAAGGCCAGCCAATATTTTGGCCCTAGCCTTTCAAGGTCAGCGAAGACTCAGGACATTGGAGAACCTGTACTGCAACATCATGAAACTCAGTTGACCTCCAAATTTTCTGAACAAGGAGATTATCTAGCCACAGAGGAAAGATATTGATGATGTATAGTGTGCCTGGGGAGAGTCATATGGAGAGAAAACTTTCTCTCAGGCTCTCATAGAGAGAAAACTGGTCAAGCATTGGCCGTGACTCATCCACATGGATGACGCAGATAAAGGATGTACAGAATAAGGTACAGGACTACAAGATAAACCCTGAGGGGACTTCACTGACCTCATAGGAAACATAAAGTAAATGTGTTGGTATATAAGTCTTGCTCTATCTAGGTCTTAACTATCCAGCAGAAAAGCATAAAAATGAAGTATACACCACGGGGCCACAGTAATAAGTTGAGTTGTAAATGGCTATGGTCGACAACTTCTTTGGATAACTCACTATTGCTGTGGAATGCTGGACTGTGTTGGATTGTGTTGTCGAGTTCAAGCACATAAATTAGTTGAATGACAATTCAACTAATTCCTTTGACAGGTGTAGACAAAGGAAGTGGTGTAGAAAGAAAAAATCATGATGTGTGTGTATGGGCAGCACAGTTGGGATAGATAACGCCGTGCTTCTACATAATTCTATGAGAGGCAAGATTTGTACTAATGGTGGTTGGACAGAATATTATGCCAGCTTCTACTATGGACAACTACTAAGAAAATAACAAGGTAGAAAGTATTAATTATTGAATCTTTGATGTAATTCATGTATAAAAAGTAAGATATGCAAACAACTACACTCTCTTAATTGACTGATAAGAGGCATATGGTATAATAATGTCTGTAAGTATAACATAATGTATGCACCTTCTATGATACCAAAACATTTTGAAAACAGTTTGAAATGTATTAATTTATCAAATCCATCTTGTCAATGTATCCTAAAACTGTCTCATTGATATTTGTAGTTCAATAAAACAAAAATTAAAAAAAAAAGAGCATTAGAAATGATACAAAATTAAAAAAAAAAAGTTAACCAGAGTACAAAGGATAAATTTAAGAAAGGAAGAAGTCAAGTTATCAGTATTTGAAGAAAATGTAATCCTCTGCATAGGAAACCCTAAAACACAGCAAAAGCATTCCTAACCAATTTAAACAACATACTACGATAGAAAATCAACGTGCAAAAATCAGCAGTTTTTCTGTACCACAATAATGAGCACAGGTAGAAAGAAATTAAGAAAAACATATTTATAAGAGTGTCAAGAAAAATTAAATACCTAGGAAATAACTGAGAATGTAAAATACTATTATAGTGAAAACTACTCTACTCCAAAAAAGGAACTTGGAGAGGATATCAGTAAATGTAAACATGTTCTGTGTTCCTAAACAGACAAACTAATATTTCCAAAGATAACCATACTTACAAAACTGATTTATAGGTTTAACACCTTCATGGTTGTTCCATCATTTGTATAACTTGCTGCTTTGAGACAGATTTGAATTGAATTGCTTAATGTTAGATAAGTTAAAAGTTATTTTATTACTTAATGATTACCATTCTTTTTGGCACTAGATGAAAACTTAATAGTATTATTCATTTAAATGTTAAATAACTATGGGATCAAGCCATCCAACAGAACAGCTATGCATATATGTATCTCTGGCAGTTGAAGCCTGTGAGCACATATTAATGAAGTCCCAATCAGAATATCAACAGAATACTTCACAGAACTAGAGAAAACAAATAGTAAAATTCATGTGGAATTAGAAGAGTTCCTCAACAGCAAATATGTCAAGAAAGATAACCTCTTTAAGAAATGCTTCTGGGAAAACTGGATATGGACCTACAGAAGGTGGACACTGGACCTATGTGTCTGATCATGTGCTACACTAAAATAAAAGATAGATCAAATATATAAACACTAAAATAGAAATACTAACATACTGGAAGTTGAAGTCATAGGTGAAGTCCAGGGTTTTGTGTCAAATCTTCTGCACAGTGAAGGATACAAAGGAAATAAACTACAGAATGGAAAACATATTTTGTCAATGATTCCCGAGAAAGGAGACTAATATCTAGAATATATTTAAAAAGATCAAAAAAATTATACCACCTCAAAGCCTAATGAAAATTGGCAAATGAAATTAATGCACACTTTTTAGAAGAATATAAATGACAAACATATAAAAAAGTTTTAGAATCTTTGACCATCAGAATTGACTTTTAAAAATTTATCAGATAATAAAAAGCAATAAAATGATGCAAAATTTCAGAACAAGGATGATGGGAAATTAACAATAGTTAGTATATTGCATATTGTTATGTTCAAAATAGTTACTCAAGTTAACAGATATGCAAGATTGATCAAACATTATAAACACTAACTGTTCCTTTAAATTAACTTATAGAAATTAGTAGTATAATTATCTTAGCTATCTTGTATAGGTATATGTATAATGTAATATTATATATATATATATATATATATATATATATATATATATATATTCCTTCTTTTAGATAAATGAATATTACTATTAAGATTTCATCTAGTGCCAAAAAGAATGGTAATCATTAAGTAATAAAATAACAAATGCTGTCATGGCTGCAGTTAAAAAGGATTCCATCTACATTGTTGGTGACAATATAAACTATTACATTATGGAAATCAATATGGAGATTTCTCAAAAAACCAGAAACAGAAATTCTATTTGTTTTAGCTCTATTTGCTCCCATCTAGGTATGTTCCCTGAAGGGTTAAAGACATCATATTATAGCAATACATATACTCCAATGTTTATTGCTCAATTCATAAAGCTAAATCCTTGAAACAGCCTATATATCCATCAAAAGATGAATGGAGAGAGAAAGTGGTATCTATACATGACTGACTACTACTTAGCTACAAGGAAGCATAAATTCAAGACATTAGTACAAAAATGGATTTACCTGGAAAATGTAATGTTAACCAAAGTTAATCAGACACACAAGTTTAAATACAATATGGTTTTTTGCATGAGTGATGCAAAGTACAAATAAAGAGTGAAATAATAGAGTAATACACGGAATCTGAGAGATACATCTCTTAGTAAATGGGAAGGGGCTCACAAGATGGAGGTGATGTGGAAAGGATGGAAAGAGATTTAACATGGGACCTATGTGTACCAAACATCCGTAATGAATGTAATCATTGTATGTCACAAATATAAGCTGATAATCAATAATAAAAATAATGAAAATGCAGGATAATTCACTCACTGCAAACGTACAAATAAAATAAAAAAGCTACAACAAAACCCTAATCCAGTATTCAACTACAGCTATTGGGTCTTAATTTTGCAGCATCAGGCTCTCCAGTTCTATAAATGTTCTACTCAGTTCCCAGTTACTGCCCAATAGTAGGTGAATAAAGGTGTTGGGGACCCTGGGAGGGGGGGAAGGCAGCACTGCTCCAGGGCTGGAGCATGTCCTGTACGGGTCTTTGAGTGAGAGGGATCAGAATAAATCCCCAGTTCTAAGCTGGTGTGTAAATTCCCGTGTGTGTTGGTGTAACGTGAGTTAGTTTCCTGGGCCCCTTGGCTGGACCTTGTCACAACCTCGTCTGTGTTTGCATCTTGGTGTCTAGACACCATACCATTCTTCCTGTTTTATTTTATTGAGAAACAAATAGCAATAAGACAGTTTGAAAGCTGATTAATAGGACAGTTTCAATAATTAAAACATTGTACATTGTTATCTTCTTAGTGGTTATCCATATTGCATATAGACAGGATATCCTGTCCAAACACTATTAGTACAAATCTTTCTTCTCATTGATTTAAGCGAAAGTAGGTGTATATCTTTCCTAACTATACTGTATATACAGATACAGAATAGACCTTTGTATCCCCTTATTTTGTTTAGTCCTGTCAGAGATGGGAATTCCATTGGCATCTAAATACTTTAAGTGAGTGAATTCAGCAAAACAATCCAACAATACCATTCTTAAAGAAACTCAGGGAGTGAGAAATTCTGCCACAGTCTCGGGACCACTCCAGGACCTGTGAGTGTGTGGGAGAGCTTCTTCACTGTTCCGCAGACCAAGAGCATACCCGATGCACAAGAGAGACCTTTCACAACATCTTCTGAAAATGCCCCACCCCTCCAGACCTAGCACAGCCCACCCTGTGAGTAAGATTTTAAGTTCTTCTATATCTCTTTGACTCCAGTGCCCTCTTGGGAGCCCTGCAGTCCTGCCAAAGTCCAGGCACAGTGAGTGTTTTGGAGAGCTTCTGCACTCTCCTGCCCCACCACTTCATACCCCTCCAGACTCAGCCTAGGCCTGGCATACAGGCCTGGGATGAAACTCTGCAGCTGAAGTCCCTGTAGTCAGACTAGGGTCAAAACCACACAGCTAATCCACAAGCAGATCATCTTGCCAAAGGGGCACAAAAGGTACACCTACAAGGGTAGCAACAGGAAGGAGCTTAGCACAGCAGCCAGACGCAGGCCAGCACAAGTACATGAACTAGAACTTGGTATATCAGTACCTGAATTTCATTAGGTGCTAAAGTTATAACTGCACCAAAACTCTAAACCAAAGGTTAGAGGTCAGTGCTATATGAAATAATAAAAACGGGCTGGGGAGATGGCTCAGTGGGGGCTGGGGAGATGGCTCAGTGGAATAAGTGCTTCCCTGGCAAGCACAAGGGCCTGAGTTCAATCCCCAGTTCCGCACAAAAAAAAAAGAAATAATAAAAACAAAGAGCAAGATGCAATCTAGGGTCCTGAGCCTACCCGGAACAAGAGCAGAGGGCACTGGCTCAGCTGAAATCTATGAATTAATACAGTTGAAAGTAAAATAATAACAGCAGAAAGATATAGAAGAACTAAGAGCAGAAGTAATTTCTGGAAAAAAAGAAATCTCTGAATTAATGGCATCTGAAGTAAAAAATGAAATGAAGAAATGTGGAGGAAACACAATCTGAAAAAAAATTCTGCAGTAAAGGAATTAATAAATGACTCTGAAGAAGACATTGATAAAAAATAGAGGAGATCAGAAAAATGATAGATTCTTTGAATGAGCAATACAGGAAAGAAATATATCACATGAAGCAGAGTCAAAGAGATATAGAAGAACTTAAAATCTCAATCACAAGCCTACAAAAACGTTTAAGTGAAAGTGAAGGCAGAGTTTCTGATCTTGAAGATGCTGGGACAGCTAGTGAAAAAGTAAGAAAAGATCTCTGAAAAACAACTAGTATGCAGGAATAAATAACTCATCACCAGCAAGATGATGGAAAGATGAATAATGTGAGACTAATAGACACCAATGAGAGTCAATACAAATGAGATAAAAAGAATATGGACAGAAGTAAGAGCAGAAAACTTCCCAAATATGAGGAAACTATAATATTCAGGTAACTGAAGCATACAGAACGCCAAATAACATCAACCCAATTAAAACCACACCGAGACATATAATAGTCAAGATTCCAGAAATAAAGCGCAAGAATACTATACGGAAAGCTGCTAGACAAAAGAAGCAGATCATATTCAAAAGAAAACCCATCAGAATTATGGCCAACTTCTCTTCACAAACCATGAAGGCAAGAAGAGCAGGGAGCACAGTACTTCAACTCCTCTAAGAAAACAAATTGCAGCACAGACTAATATACCCTGCAAAGCTCTCTTTCAAGTTTGATGGTGAAGTGAAATACTTCCATGACAAAGAACAACTGATGAATTTCATGATGACAAAGCCAACCCTTCATAGACTACTGAAAGATATTCTAGAGAGGGACCAAAATGATTAGAACTCCACCAACGGGAACAGAAAAAACCCACTATATAGAGCAAACAATTAAATACAGGACTAAAAGGAGTGAACAACAGCAGGTAAATACCATGTCAATCATAAGTCAATATAACTCGGTTATAACAATCAATGTAAAGTGACTCAATTAACCAATAAAGAGAAGTAGATTGGCACAGTGGATTAGGAAACAAAATCCAATATGTTTTTTACAAAAAAACACACTTAACTCATAAAGAAATTCATAGGCTGAAAGTCAAAAGGTAGGAAACAATACTACATGCCCCAGCACATCAGAAAAATGCAGGAGTAGCAATCCTGTTCTCAGACAGTCTCAACTTCAAGCCAAGAATGATCAAGCAAAATAAAGAAGGCCACTATATCGTGGTTAGGGGAAAACTTCAAGAGGAAAAGGTAACACTTAACGAATATATATGCACCAAACATGGGAGCTCCCAACTATACAAGACAAATATTAATGGACATGAAAAATTTAATATCCAATACCAAAGTCTTAAAAGGAGAAGTTAACACCCCCTTATCACAAAAGAATAGCTGAACCATACAAAAAATTAGTAAAGAAGTAGCAGAATTGAACCAGAGACTGGAACAAGTGGACTTGGTGGACATATGCAGAGTGTTCCACCCAACCACAGCTGAATACACATTTTTTCAGCTGCACATGGGTCATTCTATAAAAAAGACCACATACTGGTCCTAAAAACGACTACATACTGGTCCTTAGGTCATGCTTAAGTGTATGCAAGAAAACAGAAATTATCTCATATATATTATCTGACCACAGTGCAATGTAACGAAATAAATGACAAAAGAAAATAGAAAAAAAAAACTCTTAAATATACGAAAATTAAATAATACCCTACTCAGCAATCAATGGGTCACAGATGAAATTAAAGAAATTCAATAGTATCTACAATTCAATGAAAATTCAACCACAACTTATCAGAATATATGTGATGCGATGAAAGCAGTTCTCATAGTGAAATAAATAGCTATGAACTCACATGTTAGGAAGACAGAACGGGAACAAATAATCATTGAATTGTAGGTACTGTTGAATTTCTAGTTTGATTTCTTCTGTAACCCATAGACTGCTGAGTAGAGTGTTGCTTAATTTCCATGCATTTATGGGGTTTTTATGGTTTCTTTTGTCATTTATTTTCAGTTTCATTGTGTTGTGGTCAGATAATATGTATGGGATAATTTCTGTTTTCTTGCATATACTTAAGCATGACCTAAGAACTAGTATGTGGTCTGTTTTATAGAATGACCCATGTGCAGCTGAAAAAAATGTACATTCAGCTGTGGTTGGGTGGAACACTGTGTAAGTACACCAAGTCCATTTATTTCAAGCTCTTGCTCAGTTCTGTTACTTCTTTACTAATTTTTTGTCTGGTTGACCTATCTTTTGTGATAAGGGAGTGTTAAATTCTCCTGCCAAGACTGTGGTATTGGATATTGGATTTTTCATGTCCATTAACACTTGTTTTATATGGTTGTGTGCTCCAGTTTTTGGTGCATACATATTTTTGAGTGTTACTTCTTCCTCTTGAATTTTCCCCTAACCAGTATATAGTGGCCTTCTTTAGTTTGCTTGATCATTCTTGGTTTGAAGTTGAGATTGTCTGAGAACAAGATTGCTACCCCTGCTTTTTTCTGAAGTGCTGAGGTGTGTAGTATTATTTTCCATCCTTTGACTTTCAGCCTATGAATGTCTTTTTGATTAAGTGTGTTTTCGCATACAGCATATTTTTGGATTTTGTTTCCCAGTCCACTGTGTCTTTCTACTTCTCTTTATTGATTAATTGAGTCACTTTACATTTATTGTTATAATTGAGATATGTTGATTTATGATTGACATGTTATTTACCTGCTGTTGTTTACTCTTTTTTGTCTGGTGTTTAATTATTTGCCATATATAGTGGGTTTTTTCTGTTCCTGTTAGTGGAGTTCTGATCAGTTTGGTCCCTCTCTAGAATATCTTTCAATAGTCTGTGAAGGGTTGGCTTTGTCATCGAAAATTCTGTAGTTGTTCTTTGTCATGGAACTTCTCCATCAGACTTGAAAGAGAGCTTTGCAAGGTAGTCTGTGCTGGAATTTGTTTTCATAGTGTATTTGAAGTACTGTGCTCCCTGCTCTTCTTGCCTTCATGGTTTGTGAAGAAAAGTCAACCATAATTCTGATGGGTTTTCTTTTGAATAGGATCTGCTTCTTTTGTCTAGCAGCTTTCAGTATAGTATTCTTGTGCTGGATTTCTGGGATCTTGACTATTGTATGTCTTGATGTGGTTTTAGTTGGATTGAAGTTATTTGGCGTTCTGTATGCTTCAGTTACCTGAATATTATATTGTTTCCTCATATTTGGGAAGCTTTCTGCTCTTACTTCTGTCCATATCCTTTTTATCTGATTTGTATTAACTCCTCCTTTCTCATTGATGCCTATTATTCTCATGTTCTTCATCTTTGTATCATCTTGCTGGTGATGAATTATTTTTCCTGCATCATAGTTGTTTTTAAGTGATCTTTTCTTACTTTTTCACTAGCTACACCAGCGTGTTCAAGATTTGACACTCAGTTTTCACTTTCACTCAAATGGTTTTGCAGACTTGTGATTGATATTTTAAGTTCTTCTATATCTATTTGACTCCACTTCATGCGATATATTTCTCTCCTGTATTGCTCATTGAAGGAGTCCATCATTTTTCTAATCTCCTCTATTTTTTTTATCAGTATCTTTTGTAGAAGCAGCTATTATTTCTTTTACCGCACAGTTTTTTTCAGGTTGGGTTTCTTCCACATGTTCCTTCATTTTATTCTTTACTTCAGATGCTGTGAATTCAGAGATTTCTTTTTTTATTCAGAAATTAATTCTGCTCTAAGTTCCTCTATACTTTTCTACTGTTACTTATTTTTTTTCTGACGCTGTTAATTCATTCATTTCAGCTGAGCGAGGGTCCTTTACACTTGTTCTGGGTGGGCACTGCTTTTCCTCCTTATTTTTCTGCATTTCATTGTTTAGTTCAGATACTATGTATTCAGAAATTTCTTTTTTTTCCCCAGAAATTAATTCTTCTCTGAGTTTCACCATACATTTCTGATGTTGTTTCTTTACTTCTGATACTATTAATTTATACTTTTCAGCTGAGCTAGTGTCCTCTGCACTTGTTGGTGGTGGGCTCAAGGCCTGAGATTGCATTTTTCTCCTTCTCTTTGTCATTTCATATAGCTCTGACTTCTGACCTTTCATGCAGAGGTTTGGTGCAGTTATAACCTTAGTACCTACTGAAATTCAGGTACAAATCTATTAAGTTTGAGTTTACCCAATTATTCCTGGCTTGAGTCTTGAACTTGTGTTAAGCTCCTTCCTGCTACAGCCCTTGGAAGTGAACCTGTTGTGCCCCTCTGGCACATCAGTGAATCTGTGGTGCTCCTCTGTTGTGCTTCTGGTCCAGAAGTTACAGGGGAGTGCAGAAGATCTCCCACACACTAGCTGGACCTGGGCTTGGAGTGGATGGGAGGGGTGGAGGTTTCCCCACAGAGAAGGGCAGAAAAGGACTGAGAATGTGGTGAAGGTCTCACTCAGCGGCTGGCCTGGGCTTGATCTGCCAGTGCAGGGGAGTGCAGGGGCTCACCCCTACACTCACCAACCTGAGTGAGTATCCCAAGAGAGTGGGGCCTCGTTCTTACTTTAAAAAATTTTTTCCTTCATATTCTGTAAGGACTTAAAGTTTAACATATGAATATTTTATGGAAAATACCTGTTCCATGTTATGCCTACAATGTTTGATATTTAGACAAATAGTGAGTGTAAACTGAACTGCATATATCAAGGGTAATAATAAGTTTCTCTTCTGGAGGATTAACAACCTAAGTTTTCTGATCAAAAATTGGAGAAAAAGAAGGGCTTCACAGTCAGCCAACATTTTGGCTCTAGTCTTTCAAGGTCAGTGAAAACTCAGGATACAGGAGAACCTGTATTGTAACATCATGTAACAAATTTCCTGATCAATGAGATTATAGAGCCACAGAGGAATGTAATTGATGATGTGTAGTGTGCCTAAGGAGAGTCACATGGAGAGAAAACATTCTCTCTGGCTTTCACAGAGAGCAAATTGGTCAAGCAATGGCCATGATTCATCCACTTATCTGACACTGACAAAGAATCTACAAAGTGTGTTATAAAATTACAGGGTAAACCCTGAGGGTACTTGACTGACCTTATCAGATACAAAGTTACATGTCTTGTTATATAGATCTTGCTTTATCTGGGTCTTAATCATCCAGCAGAAAAGTATATAAATGAGGTATATAAAGTAAGGCCATATTAATATACTGAGCTTTGAAGGGCTCAAGTCAACAATTTCTGTGGATAACCCACTACTATAGTGGACTGTTGAACTGTGTTGGATTGTTTTGCTGAATTCACGCACCTATAGTATTTACATGCTAATGGAATACCCATCTCTGACAGGACCAAACAAAAAAGGTGCTACAAAGGAAGGGCCATTTTGTATTTGTATATACAGAATAGTTAGTATAGATATATAGCTACTTCACTTTACTCAATGAGAAGAAAGATTTGTACTAATAGTGTTTGGACAGGTTATCCTGTCTGTATCTTGCACTATGGATAACCACTAAGAAGATAACAATGTACAATGTTTTAATTATTGAAACTGTCCTATTAATCAGTTTTGAATCTAAAAAGATACTTGATGGAAAATACCTGTTCCATGCTATGTCTAAGATGTTTGATATTCAGAAACATAGTGACATTAAGCTCTCCTGCTTATGTTGTAGTGTAATAATATCATTAAGCTTTTCTTTTAGAGGGTTAGCAATTTAAGTTGCCAGAACAAATGTAGAGAAAAATAAGGGATATAAACACAGATGAGCTTTTGTCCCTAGTCTTTCAGGATTAGTGAGGACTTAGGACATAGTAGAACATGTGCTGTAACATCCTGTAACTTAGTTGTATCCCACATTTACTGATCAAGGAGATTATGGGCCCACAGAGGAAAGTGATCAATGATGTGCCTAATGAGAGTCACATGGGGAGAAAACATTCTTTCAGGCTTTCAGAGAGAGCAAATTGGACAGGCAATGCCCATGACTCATCCATGTGGCTGACACTGACATAGGATCTACAAACTGTGGTACAGGGTTTCAGGGTAAATCTTTAGAGGACCTGACTGACCTTGTCAGATATAAAAGTTACATTTCTTGTTTTATCAGTCTTATTTTATCTTTCTCTTAGCCATCCAGCAGAATAGTATAAAAACGAGTTATAAAAAGTAAAGCCATATTAATATGCTAAACTGTAAAAGGCTCAAGTCAACAGCTTCTGACATTGCCAGTCCTATGGATAACCATGACTTTTACAGACTACTGGACTATATTGCAATATTTTTCTGAATTCTCTCACAGTATTTGAATGGAATATCCATCTCTGACAAAACTAAACAAAAAAGGTAATACAAATAAAAGGACCATTTTGTATCTCTATATACACAATAGTTAGGAAAGATATACAGCTACTTTCTCTTAATTTAATGAGAAGAAATATTTGTATTAATAGTGTTTGGACAGGATATCATGTTTGCATCTTGTACCATGAATAACCCCTATGAAGACATCAATATGCAATGTAATAATTATTGAAACTGCCTTTGTATGGGTTTTGAAACAGTCTCATTGCTAGTTGTTTCTCAATAAAGTTGATGAAAAACAAAAAAGACAAACAAACCAGGGATCAGAAATAAAGGAAGCCCATTATAGCTACTGGCCAAATTTGACACAAGTTCATAGTCAGATAAATAACAGTAATAATGGAGTATAATTTAGTGTATAGATTTCTAAAGCCTACACATACCTACATATTTTAATACATTTCTACTATTGTGCACACCCATTTATCTATGTAGACATCAGTGAAAAGAGGAAATTTCTTAAGATTAAACTTCACCTTAAAATATGCAAAAATGGTATTTAAAAATGATCAAGAGTTGCTCAGACTGTTGTGTGGAAGTTTGAGGAGAAGTAAGCAATGCACAGAATAAATTACTTCTCTACTTAGGAAGTACAAAGGGAAAAGCAATAACTTCACAATGTTCAAAACTGACAGACATAAAAGTGACCAAATTAATATGCTTTACATTGAAATGAAGCAAGATTATGGTTGCCCAAGGCCGTGGATTGAGAGGAAGACAGTATTTCTTCAGTGCTCAAGCTGCTCGGTGCTGGAACTCATCATGAACACAGCCAGGCGTGATGGCAGGGCCTGTAACCTCAGTCCTCAGGAGGCTGAGGGGAAGGGTTGCTGTGAGCTCAAGACCAATCTGAACTAGTAAGACCTGGTCTCAGAAAGACAAAAACAAACCACATTGAGAGACTGCACACAAAATAACACACTGTAGTTGTAAATAATTTTTTAAGGCAAGAAAAGCAAAGAGACTGTCTAAGCCTTCATGGCTAGAGGGAACTAGAGAGATATGGCACAAAAAGCAACTGAGGAAATGATGGCTATAGCACACAATGGAGGTGATGACAAACATTTCAGTATGTACTCTGAGCTAGATTATACCAATATAATATAATAATTTTAATAATTTGCTGTTTCTGATAAACGTTTTTGCTTTTCGGAAATAAATGTAGGTATTTAAAGGCAAGAAATAAAATGTCTCAGTTATTCTCTAATTTTATATAAAAATATGTATAGGTAAAAATAGACAAACAATTGGTGAAATCAGGCTATAGGATATGTGGAAGGTCTTTGTATTACTTCTGAAACTGTTTTCTAAAGTAAGATTTATATCAAAAGAGAGACTAAAGTATGCATTGAGTATTTGAGTCTTTCAGAGGTACTTTGAAATTAGATGCTGCCTTCTGTGGAGCACTCTGTCCGCTGCCTAGTGCAGCACTGCACACTTACCCACTCAGCGGCTTCCCCTGACGCACCTGTTCCTGGGTTTCCTCCTCCTGACAGCACGAATGAGGCCAAATTTGTGTTTCTAGTTTCCAAAATCAAATCGGGGTTATTTGAAGCCATGAGGATAGGATCAAATGACTTCTTTAATCGTAAAGTTCTTGCCATAAAACCTTGTCGTAAGAGTTTCATTTTCCAGCTCTTTTATTGTATTATGAACTGCATTATTGTTTTAACTCCTCAGCTGCATATTGTCTGTCATATCTTCTAAAAAATATCTTAAAGATATTTCATTGAGTCTGAGTTCTGCTAAGTCTAACCTTCCTTTAATTTCCCTACAGGATATTGGTAAGCTAGAAGGGTGTTAGAGGACTAACCTTTCAGCAGGAGCAATTTGAAATATTAATGCTGCACATATAATGATTGCTGGAGAAGACTTTGGCCAATATGTTTAATGCAGCTGTTCCTAAACAAGCGACTCGCTGGATTCCTCCGATGTAAGACTATCTTATCTTGGAGGCTCCAAGATAATAAAGACATTACTGTTAGGTTTGTGGAAACACATGAAACTTTCAAAGTAGCTTTAATTTCAGCAGTTACGAGGAGCAAACTTTTGCAAGGAGGGTCCCTGTGGACCAAGCGTGAAACAGATGCAGCACTTCGCTGTGGCAATGCTGCCAGAGATGCAGGCCCGGATCTCACTGACGGCACACATGGTGGGCTCAGCTGCGGCCCTTGGTGCACATCTAGTGGTGACCGGGCCCACATCAGCGGCTCTCGCTTGGCAGCCGTGGTCTCTCATGGTGGGTCATGGGTCTGGTGTATCTGGGAGCACGCTGCCTGAGAATCCTGGTCTCTCTTTCCTTACTTTCTCAAGGCAGAGTGCAGCGGCAAGAGTAGCAGCCACAGAATGCAATCAGCTCTAGACTTCTGATCATCTGGGGCAAACCTACTTGCTCCTCACGCTAAAGGTAAAGCATGTCACGAAAGGGGTAGGGAAGTACGCCAACCTTGTAGAAAGAGTCACTGGGGGAACAAAAGTCTCCTGCCAAAATTGTCTGCCTCTGAATCTGCCTGGTGCCCACAGGGTTGTCCCCGCTGCTTTTGTAGCAATTCCTTCTTATTCTATAATCCAAGATCCATATCTCAAGTACCTGTCACTTCAGGTCCACCTTGAACTGCAAACTCCATCTTCTGTTGTGTCATCAGTAACTTTTTCTGTGTCACGACCCACTGTTTTTGACTCTTGTTGCAGAAACAAAATGCCCTGCACCCAAAGTTAAAGGAGAGGAGCTTTATCTAACTCAGTTTATAGAAGTTTCTGCCCATAATTGCCTGGCTCCAAGGCATGGTGGCATGGAGGACAGGTGTAGCAGAGGAGCAACAGCTCATGGCAGGCAGAAGGCAGCAAGGTAGCAAGGGCTGACCAGAACTCCTTCTGTCCCTTCTGTCGTGTTCAGGCTCCTTAGGGTGCATAGCACTTACATCAAAAGTCCTAATGCTTTGGATTCTAGCACTGCACCATCAGTCAAGTCCAGCATCACACACTCTAGATCCAGCTGTCTCTAAAAAGGCCTCCCTATTACTGCATAAGGCTTTGAGGGGACATCTAGACACAAGCCATTCATCAGCTTTTTTCCCCCTGTATTGTAGGGAAGGGTCTACAGAGTTTTCAGGGTCTGAATACTAGATTGGACTCATAGTAATTCTCCTGTTTACAGCTTCCCAAGTGCTGTGATTACAGGCATGCACCACCATGCCAGGGGTGGGGCCAGCACTGCCACCTGGGGGATCAAACCCCTAGTCCTTGGGCCTGCTTGCAGGTGCTTTATTTTTATTATTATTATTATTATTATTTTTTGCAGGTGCTTTAATACACTGAGCTATTTGGCTGGCTCCATCAGTTTTAATAATCTAATAAAAATGTAATATGTATCCAAGTACTTTTGGAGAAATCTAGACTTTTTAAAGATGATGCTTAACATCTCAGATAATCTACAAGCACTTTGTCATTGTATAAAGACTGGATACTTACATTGTACCTGCATATGTGTGTGTGTGTGTGTGTGTGAGAGAGAGAGAGAGAGAGAGAGAGAGAGAGAGAGAGAGTGAGACAGAGAGAGAGAGACAGAGACAGAGAGAGAGAGAGGTGGGGAGGGAGAGGGAGAGTGAGAAGGAGTGGCAGTAGAGGAGGGAAATGGCTCATGATCTCAAAGATTTGGCTTACAAATCTTTGCCTCTAGCTGGGTAATCCTGTAAAAGTCTATAAGTCTGGGTGCTGCAAAGCAGGCTAGGGCTGGCCACATCACTGCAGAGCTTGCCATGCAGTTTCTATAGGAAATCTTTTGCTCAGGAATTTTGGGGTGTGTTCTGAGCACCTTAAAGATGGTGCTATGGCTTGCATTCAGATGTGACCCCAAAGCTTCATGTATTTGCATGTAGAGTGTTTGGGAGCTGGCTGGATGTAGAGTGGGATATTGAAAGTAACAGTGTGATGCTGAGATTAAGGGTGCCCCACCTTATCTGAGGGGTGGGTAGTTTGGACATAGTGCAGGGGATAGAAAGAAGGCTTGTGTTTCCCTGCTTCCCTATTTTTCTGTCTTGCACCCACTCTAGCTTGCCATGGACTGTTTTTCTTCTGTGATCCCCCTTTGCTATGCCACCCTGCTTTGGGGCCAGATGGCTACAGGCTGAAGTCTCTATAAACTGCAATGCAAAATAAACCTTTCATCCTTTAACTTTGGGCATCAGATATTTTGCCTTGGCAATGAGAAAAGTGACTAAGTCAGGTAGGGTAATTCACCTAAATTACTCACTCTCATCTAGCGTCACCTGACCGTAGGTGTCATTGTATCTATAGAATACCTAAACAGTAAAAGTCAGGCCAGCTTTTGAAGGTGTAGGTTGCTATAGCCTCACCATCTGGATAGTGCTGCTTGTACAGAGGCTCTCTAGCCACAGAGCAAGGAAGAGTCTTTTAAATAGTCTAGAGATATAGAATCTACAATGCTGCAGAAGTCACACCTAGGGGACTTCAGTAATACTACAGTGTAAAATATCTTATAAAATAATGCAATGTGAAATATGATGCAATTCTTTAGAGTATTTTGCTAAGTGCCTCCAAGATGGCACTTTGTAGACCACCCATGCCCAGGTCCTCTGAGTTCTCTCAGATATTGAATCAGGGATGAACTGAGCAGCAACAATACTAGGCCAATCGGGAGAAGCCTTATAGCCTCCCTATCATCTCTTAACACACCAGGCAAATAGTCTGTCCTTAGATCACCATGCAGCTTTGTGAATGTGCCATGTAGGCTGCCCCCACTCATACTAACAGCCATGATAGCCCACACTGAAAGAGAGAGGGAGGAAGGGAGGGAGGAA
>PVKA01043196.1:0-16902 GCA_004027165.1 Ctenomys sociabilis | reverse complement strand
AAAGAATTCTTTGAAATCATAGCATCTGAAACACAGAAACAAGTCCAGAAATATACAGAGGAAACCCAACTTGGAAGAAACTCTGCAGAAAAAGAATTAGTAGCTACCTCTAAAGAAGACATGGATAAAAAAAATTGAGGAGATAAGAAATATGATGATTCCTTGAATGAGCAATACAGGAAAGAAATAGATCACATGAAGCAGAGTCAAAGATAAATAGAAGAATTAAACTATCAATCAAAACTATTTGAGTGAAAGCGAAAACAGAGTTTCAGATTTTGAAGACGCTGGTGCAGCTAGGGAAAGAGTGAGAAAGGATCTCTTAAAAATAATGAGAATACAGAAAAAAAATAATCCATCACAGGCAAGTTAATGCCAGGATGAACAATGTGAGAATAATTGGTATCAACAAGAATGAAGGAGACAATGAAAATGACATAAAAAGAATTTGGGGAGAAGTAATCACAAAAAACTTCGCAGAAATGAGGAAACAAACCAACATTCAAGTCACTGAAGTATACAGAACACCCAATAACTTTAACCCAAGTAAAAACACAACGAGACATATAATAGTCAAGACTCCAGAAATCCAATACAAAAAAAATACTGAAAGCTGCTAGAGAGAAGAAGAAGATCATATTCAAAGGAAAACGCATCAGAATTACAGACAATTTCTCTACACAAACCATGAAGGCAACTAGAGCATAGAGGGGAGCTCTTCAAGTCCTGCATGAAAACAAATTCCAGCCCAAATTATTATACACTGCAAAACTCTCTTTCAAGTTTGACAGAGAAGTGAAATACTCCTATGACAAAGCACAACTAAAGAATTTCATGATGACAAAGCCATCCCTTCACAGGCTGCTGAAACATGTTCTATAGAAGGACCACAATTCCAGAACTCCAGGAATGACAACTTAAGGAACCCACTATACAGGACAGACAATTAAACACAGGATACAAAGGAATAAACAACACCAGGTAAATATGACAAACATAAGTCAACACATTATCATTATAACCATCAATGTAAATAGACTCAATTCACCAATTAAGAAAAATAGACTAGCACAGTGGATTAGGAAACAAAATCCAACAATATGCTCTATACAAGAAACACACTTAACTCAAAAGGACACTCATAGGCTCAAAGTCAAAGGATGGAAAACAATACTACATGCCCCATCACCTCAGAAAAAAAGCAGGAGTAGCAACTCTCCTCAGACAGTCTCAACTTCAAACCAATAAGGATCAAACGAGACAAAGAAGGCCACAATATATTGGCTAGGGGAAAAATTCAAGAGCAAGAGGTAACACTCATAAATATCTATGCACCAAACACAGGAGCACCCATCTGTGCAAGACAAATCTTAATGGACATGAAAAAAGCTAATATCTAAGACCACAATCTAAACAGGAGACAATAACACCCTCATTTACACCTTCTTATCTCAAAAAGACAGATCAACCAGACAAAAAATTAACAGAGAAGTAGCAGAACTGAATCAGAGCTTACAACAAATGGACCTGGTGGACATATACAGAGTGTTTCACCTAACCACAGCTGAATACATTTTTTCAGCTGCAAGGGTCATTTTCCAAAATAGACCACATACTAGTCCAGAGCTCATGCATAAATATATGCAAGAAAATAGAAATTATCCCATGCTATTATCTGACCACAGTGCAATGAAACTGAAAATAAATGACAAAAGAAACCAGAAAAACCCACTAAATTCAAGAAAACTAAACAACACCCTACTCAGCAATCAATGGGTCATGGAAGAAATTCAACAAGAAATTCAACAATATCTACAACTCAATGAAAATTCAAGTACAACTTATCAGAATTTATGGGATGCGATGAAAGCAGTTCTTCAGGGAAAATCATAGCTATGAGCTCACACATTAGAAAAACAGAATTGGAACAAATTTCCACCCTAATGTTGTACCTGAAAAGCATATAGAACCCAAACCGCAAAGATGGGAAGAAATCATAAAAATTAGAGCAGAAATTAATTCAATTGAGATGAAGAATATAGCTGAAAGAATCTACAAATCAAAAACTTGGTTCTTTGAAAGGCTAATAAAATAGATGAGCATCTAGCGAACCTCATTAAAAAGAGGCAAGAAAAAATTCATATACATAGAATAAGGAATGAAAAGGGCAAAATCACCACACACCCAGTGGAAATTCAGAATTTTATCAATAGCTACTTTGAGAATCTTCACGCTCACAGAAGACACAGAAGAAATGGACAAATTCCTTGAAAGCTACAAATTACCAAACCTGAACCAAGAAGATATAACAACTCTCAATATGCCAATAACAGCCAAATAAATATGAAACATAATAAAAAGCCTACCGACAAAGAAAAGTCCAAGTACTGATGTATTCACAGCTGAATTCTACAAGAAATTTATAGAAGATATAATCCCCACACTCCACAAAATCTTCAATGAAATTGAAAAGGAAGCAGTCCTCCCAAAATCATTTCTGGAGGCAAGTATAATACTCATTCCATAACCAGAGAAAGACACAACCAAAAAGAAGAACTATAGGCCAATCTCCCTCATGAACATAGATGCAAAACTACTCAATAAAATCCTGGCAAGTAGAATACAGCAAATCATCAAGAAGATCATACACCATGACCAGGTAGGATTCATCCCAGGGATGCAAAGATGGTTCAATGTTGGAAAATCTATAAATATAATACACTATATTAATAGACTGAAATTTAAAAACCACATGATCATCTAAATTCATGCAGAGAAAGCTTTTGAAAAAGTCCAACACTCATTCATGCTAAAGGTCCAACAGAAAACTGGAATAGATCGACTCTATCTTACCTTGACAAAAACCATCTATGACAAGCCAAAAGCTCATATAATCCTAAATGGGGAATAACTGATATCTTTTACTCTTAAATCAGGTACAACACAAGGATGTCCTGTATCACGGCTCCTATTCAATATAGTTTTGGAATCATTAGCAATAGGTATTAGAAAAGAGGGAGAAATAAAGGGAATAAGAATAGTTAAAGAAGAAGTTAAATTATCACTATTTGCAGCTGACATGGAAGACCCCAACAATTCCACCAAGAAACTACTAGAACTGATACAAAATTCAGTACCATCATAGGATACAAAATCAATTCTCAAAAGTCAAGAGCATTCCTCTACATAGATAACACGCACACTGAAAGGGAAACAATAGAAACAATACCTTTTACAATAGCATCACTGAAAATGAAATACTTTGGAATTCACTTAACCAAGGAAGTCAAAGATCTTTTCATGGAAAATTACAACACCCTAAGAAAAGAGATTATAGAGAATTTTAGAAAATGGAATGACATTCCACGCTCCTGGATAGGAAGAACCAACACCGTGAAGATGGCCATACTACCAAAATTGCTGTACAGATTTAATGCAATCTCTATCAAACTGCCACCAACATACCTTCAAGACCTAGAGAAATCATTCCTAAAATTTATTTGGTAACACAAATGACCTAGCAGGAGGTATCACAATTCGTAACTTGAAATTATACTACAAAGCCACTATGACAAAATCAACATGCTATTGCCAAGGAAATGGACCTGAGGATCAATGGAATAGATTAGAAGGTACGGAAGCATTTAGGAACACACTCAGCCATCTGATCTTCCACAAAGGGGCCAAACATATTCACTGGAAGACAGATAGCTTCTTTAACAAATGATGCTGGAAAACCTGGCTTTCTACATGCCAAAAACTAAAACTTGACCCAGCTTTATCACCATGCACTAAGTTAAAGTCAAAATGGATTAAAGATCTAAGCATTAAAACAGAAACACTCAATCTCCTGGAAGAGAAAATAGGAGGAACTCTAGAAGACATAGGGTAGGTAAACAGTTCATGAACAAACATATATTCGCATGGAAAGCACTTGAAAGAATCAACAACTGGGATCAACTTTTCTTAAGGAGCTTCAGCATGTCAAAAGAAATTGTCAACAGAGTGAAAAGACAACCAACAAACTTTGAAAAAATCTTAACTAATAAGCAATCAGACAGAGGACTACTGTCTAAAATATATAAAGAACTAAGATATAACAGGGCCCTCACATTTAAACACCCAATTCACAAATGGGCATTTGAGATGAATACACACTTCTCAGAACAAAATTAAAGAAAGAAAGAAATATATGAAAAAATCCTTCACATCGCTAGCCGTTCGTGAAATGCAAATAAAAACAACACAGAGATACCATCTCACTCCAGAAAGAATGAGAATTTCCTTATCATAAGGAAATCAACCAACAACAGATGTTGGAGAGGTTGTGGAGAAAAGGGAACACTTCTCCACTGCTGATGGGAATGTAGACTGGTACAACCATTGTGGAGCTCAGTGTGGAGACTCCTCAAAACAGTAGGACTAGAAATCCCATTCAAGCCTGCTATTCCCCTACTGGGAATTTTCCCAAAGGATCTGAAAACATTGTGTCATAGTGATATATGTGTACCTATGTTTATAGCAGTACAATGTGTGATAGCAAAATCTTGGAAACAACCAAGATGTCCATCACATGAGGAATGGTTGAAAAAGATGTGGTATTTCTATATAATGCAGTATTACTCAGCTATTAAGAATGATAAGTTTGAAGCATTTATACTGAAGTGGATGCCACTTGAACATATACTCATAAGTGAAATAAACCAGGCACACATGTGTAAATATCGTACAGTCTCCCTAGTATAACAAGCGAAAAGCAGAAATACAAAAGGAAACATACAACAACAATCAAAATCAATTGAGTCAGATAAGGCAAAGTGAATGGCATATGATACAGGATACTAATCAGCTTTTCACAGCTTTTCTTCTGGATGGTTAACAACCTAAGTTCAAAAATCAGAGTTGGAGAAATAGAAGAGCCACAAGACCAGCCAACATTTTGCCTCTAGCCTTTCAAGGTCAGTGAAGACTCAGGATGTAGGAGAACCTGTCCTGCAATATTATGAGACTCAGGTGAGCTCCAAATTTTCTGAACAAGGAGATTATGGAGCCACAGAGGAAAGAGATTGAAGCTCTATAGTGTGCCTGGGGAGAGTCACATGGAGAAAAAACTTTCTCTCAGGCTCTCACTGAGAGCAAACTGGTCAAGCATTGGCCGTGACTCATCCACATGGATGATACAGACAAAGGAGCTACAGAATAATGTACAGGACTACAAGATAAACCCGGAGGGGACTTCACTGACCACATAAGAAACATAAAGTACATGTGTTGGTATATAAGTCTTGCTCTATCAAGGTCTTAACCATGCAGCAGAAAAGTATAAAAATGAAGTATACACCACGGGGCCATAATATTAAGCTGAGCTGTAAATGGCTATGGTCGACAACTTCTTTGAATAACTCACTATTGTTGTGGAATGCTGGACTGTCTTCAATTGTGTTGTCAAGTTCAAGCACCTAAATTAGTTGAATGACAATGGAGTGCCCACCTTTGACAGGTGTAGCAAAGGAAGGGTATAGAAAGAAAAACTCATGATGTGTGTGTATAGACAGTACAGTTGGGATAGATAACGCTGTGCTTCTACATAATCCTATGAGAGGCAAGATTTGCACTAATGGTGGTTGGACAGGATATTATGTCGGCTTCTAGTACTATTGTCACCCACTAGGAAAATAATTATTGAATTTTTGATATAATTCAGGTATAAAAAATAAGTAAACAGCTACACTCTTAATTTACTGATAAGTGACATCTGCTATAATAATGTCTGCAAGTGTAATATCATGTATGCACCTTGTACAATACCAAAACAGTATGAAAACAGTTTGCAATGTATTAATTTATTGAATCTGTCTTGGTAAGGTGTAGTAAAACTGTCTGATATTTGTACTTCAATAAAATAAAAAATAAATTAAAAAAACAAAGGAAGAACCATGATGTGTGTGTATAAACAGTACAGTTAGGATAAATATGCCGTGCTTCTGCATAATTCTATGAGAAGCAAGATTTGCACTAATAGTGGTTGGACAAGATATTATGTCGGCTTCTAATACTATGGACAACCACTAGGAAGATAACAAGGCAGAAAGCATAATTATTGAATCTGTGATATAATTTAGCTATAAAAAAATAAGATAAGTAAACAGCTACACTCTTTTAATTCACTGATTAGAGACATCTGCTATAATAGTGTCTGTAAGTATAATATTATGTATGCACCTTGTATGACACCAAAATTTTATGAAAACAGTTTGCAATGTATTAATTTATTGAATCTGTCCTGTTAATTTGTCTTAAAAAAAAAGATTACCACATATAAGCATGCTAAATTGGTAAAAATGTTATAAGAAATTAAAAAGAGCAAAAAATTAAGCATTAACTTCTCTTGCAATACCCTAGCAGAAGTCAGCAGTATAACTATCCAATCTATCCTTTATATAGAAAATATATCTTTTCCCTTCCTTCTTTCTTCCTTTATCCTATAAAAATGATAAACTTGAGTAGGTGAATGGGTGCAACAAGAGATCATACTCATAAGTGAAATAAATTAGAGCCACA
Organism: Ctenomys sociabilis; assembly: GCA_004027165.1. Taxonomy (NCBI): domain Eukaryota; kingdom Metazoa; phylum Chordata; class Mammalia; order Rodentia; family Ctenomyidae; genus Ctenomys; species Ctenomys sociabilis. Next base: position 10,341 of record PVKA01043196.1, on the reverse strand, counting down.
TATGCAATCATCATATTGTCTCACATTTGTAAAAACCTGAAAGTATGAATAAAATCTGAAAGGTACAATTAAAAAAAATAACAAGGTAGAAATTATTAATTATTGAATCTTTGATATAATTCAGGTATAAAAATAAGATATGTAAATAGCTACACTCTTAGTTTACTGATAAGAGACGTCTGCTATAATAATGTCTGTAAGTATAATAACATGTATGCACCTTGTACAATACCAAAATATTATGAAAATAGTTTGTAATATATTAATTTATCTAATCTGTCTTGTTAAGGTTTCTTAAAACTGTCTCATTGATATTTGTACTTCAATAAAATAAATAAATAAATTTAAAAGGGTATTAAATGAAAATAATAGGCAAGAAAAAACGTCATAGGACTGTCCTATGTGCTGTATATGGTTAGATTTCTAAATTTCTGTGTCAAAATGTGTAATTGTTTTTCTTTTTTTTAATTTTCTTTAATTTTTTTCTTCACATTCTGTAGGGATTTAACACATCAATACTTGATGGAAAATACTTTTTTCCATGTTATGGCTACATTTGATATTTAGACAGTGAGGTTAAGCTCAACTGCCTTTGTTATAGCATAATAATATCATTAAACTTCTCTTCTGGAGGGTTAACAACTTAAGTTTGCAGACCAAAAAGTTAGATAAAAAGAAGGATTGCAAGGACAACCAACATTTTGACACTAGCCTTTCATGGTCAGTGAGGATTCAGAACATAGGAGAACCTGTCCTATAATATTCTATAACTCAGTGGTGTCCCAAATTTTCTGATCAAGGAGAATATGAGACCACAGAGCAAAGTGATCCAGCATGTACAGTGTGTCTAAGGAGAGTCACATGGAGAGAAAAACATTCTCTTAGGCTTTCACAGAGAGCAAATTGGTCAAGCACCGGCCATGACTCATCCACATGGCTGACACTGACAAGGGATTTACAAACTGCGGTATAGGGTTTCAGAGTAAATCCTGGCGGCAGGGTTTGACTGACCTTATCATATACAAAAGTTACATTTCTTATTCTATAGGTCTTGCTTTATGTTAGTCTTAACCAAGTATAAAAACGAAGTATAAAAAATAAAGCCATATTAATATGCTGAGCTGTAAAAGGCTCAAGTCAACAACATCTGACATTACCAGTCCTACGGATAACCTACTGCTATTGTGGACTATATTGGATTATTTTGCTGAATTCACACACCTACAATATTTAAATGGCAACAGAATACCTATTTCTGACAAAACTAAACAAAAAAGGGAATATAAATGAAGGTCCGTTTTGTATCTGTATATACAAAATAGTTGGGATAGATATACAGCTACTTTCTCTTAATACAATGAGAAGAAGGATTTGTACTAAAAGTGCTTATGGACAGGATATCATGTCTACATCTTGTACTATGAATAATCACTAAGAAGACAACAATATGTGGTGTATTTATTGAAACTATCCTACTATTCGGTTTTGAAACTGTCTCATTGCTATTTGTTTCTCAATAAAATTAATAAAAATAAATAAAGATGCTTCTACATTGACTTCCTTTCTTTAGCTCATGGCTCTGACCTTCATTTAAATGGAGTCTTATGGAGTAAACTGCTATCAGTCATTTATACCCCAGCAAGCTCAAGCTCCATATGCTTTGCTGAGGACAGCTGTAAATGTGGAAAAATGCCAGGAGGAGAGGGTTGGGGCTAGAATGTAAAACTTGGGACCCAGAATCCCTGAGATAAACACTTCCATTCACAACCCCTACTGTGGTCAGTGCCAAAGTGTGTTCAATCTTGCTGAATATGCTCATGCCTCCTGGGGTTCACCAGACCTACGCCAGAGGTTTTCTCCTGATCTCAACACTTGTTGGAAGTTTCTTGCATCCTGACCACAGCCTTACGCTCTCCTTCCAACAGAGTTTGCACGGGACAGCAGTGCTTCTCAAGGCTTTCATGCTCAGAAATGATGTCTATGGAGGGACATAGTCCTGACTTGAGCAGCTCTGGAGACATCTGCCTTACAGGCCACTTCTTTGGAGTCAGCCATGGCCACCCATAACCTTATCAATCACTCAGTTTCTGCACTTTTGGGAGACACACTTTCCCCTCAGTCTTACACAGGGCTTCCTGCCACACCTCACTCAGCAAGGGGCAGGGTAGGAGCCAGGGCTGTCCTCTCCTGAATTTAGTACTGTTTTTACTTGCCCTTTGAAATTACTGGAACCTCCCTTCGCATTCCTGTGGCTGTTAGCAGTTTTTCAAAGATCCACTTTCTTTTTCTTCTTTTATTTGTAAAACACTGTGCTCACAGCCATTCCCTATCCCATCCCTCTTTCCTCACTGTCCCTGCTGTGCTCAGTCCTTTCTCCAATCTGTGTTTTGGCGCTTCATGGGTTCCTTCTAGCAACTCTGCCTCATGTTCCAGGATGCATGAGCCAAGTGAGCACCAGCAACCTTTACAAGGAGAGTCCTGATTGGCCCACACCTTCCTGAACTCCATAGCTCAGAGCTTGGAGCTGGTTCTGCCTCATCAGTGCCTAGGAGCTCTCTCTACAGTAAACTGTACTGGGTGATTTACATGCAGCATCTACCTCGACAGTGAAGAGACAATGGAAGCATCTCTATCCTTCTTGTAGATGAGAGGGAGACTCCTTCAGGTTAGAGCCCACAAGGTTCCAGTGGGTATGTGGGGAGGCACGGATCCAGCCCTAATCTAGAGTGCTTTCCACCCAGCTTTTCTGGGATGCCCAGGCCAGGATGAGCTTGTTGGGTCTGAATCTCCAGAGAGTGACAGGGCTGTGTGAACCCTGCAGTGGTGTCATTAAAGCAGCACTCACCAAAACAGCACATGGAATGCATGGTAAATGAGCAGGACTTGGAAACAGCAAGGCTGTTAGGAAGATCCCTAGGCCTAGGGGCCTTAGTAGATTTAAGTCCTCTTCCAGGCAGAGAATGAGAGCAACTCTTTCTGGGAGGTGGTATAAGATTTCCAAGTCAGATCTTCAGCCACTTGCACTCACTGTCCCTCATGTGCACTGTAGAGTATGGCAGGAATATCTCGGTGAGGATTTTAAAATAGATAAACATGTCTGCTGATTAGCTTCCCTAAGACTTAGGATTTGCAGAGCACCACGAGCTGCCTGGATCATTTCCCTTGAAGCAGGTCGGGGTTACTCAGTCCTGCCCAGCAGGTTCTCATCAGCCCTTCCTGGCTCCTGTGCCCTCCCAGCTCCAGATTTGCTCCACCAGAGTACAAAGGTTTTCTCTGCACAGAAGCCTTTTCTTGATTTGGGCTAATGGAGACAGTGTGTCCTAATAGGGAGTCAGGAGTGGGAACTTCACTTCCAGCTTGAAATAACCACAAAGGGCAGAGCCACCAGGGACCCATGTTCTACAGCTGTTTCCAAAAAAACATCTATGACGAGGTCTCGAGGTTTGGCTCTTTTTTGCTTCTTCTGGTTTTACACAAAAAGAACAGATGGATTCGTTAGGGGTACCTGCCAGTCTATGTATGTCTCCAGCATGTCAACCTTCTCTTTCTCTTATCTGCATATTCTATCTCAGCACACTTGTAAGATCCTCCCTCAAACTGTGAATTCTGATTTGAACTCCCCACCATGCATGGTCTCCTTGAGCTTCCCCACAGTTCCAAGGTCAAGGAATCACTTCTGTTTTAGAGATGAAAAACAGAATCCTCACAAGCTATCACTTGCCCAGTCATAACTTTCATCCAGACAGGGCTCTTCCTCCAGTTCCCTTCATTCTGATTAGACCTAGCAGATGGCCAGGAAATCACACCAGTGACTCGGTCTGCTGGTCTGCCTTGCTTTGGGCAACAGGGGTGGTGTGGTAGCTCTGTCTGGCCATCAGGGCCACCTGTGCTACACACACCTCTTGGTACAGGCAGCCAGGGTTAGGTGCAGCAGGCTCATTTCATGACAGACCCAGTGGTAAGCAAATAGACACATTCAAATCTTAGGTTTGAGACAGGTATTCTGCTAAAACCAAGATCAGAGTGGGTAATCTACCCTGTCCCTCTAACAGGACAACTACAAAGTCATGTGACAAGGGACAGAGGTCCAGGGACAAAGCAAAGTGTTAGGTGAACTAACACAGTTTATCACAGACCATTTCTCTTCTAAACTGGAAAACCTATTACTTTTCTATACTGCATAACTAATTAGCACAAGTTTGGAAACTTAAATCAAGAGGTATTGTCTCACTGCACCTGTGGGGCAGAAGTGCAGGCGTGGCTTGGTTGAATCTTTGACTCACAACCTACAAAATGTAGCCTGGGCTGTGTTCTTAGAAGCTCTGACTGAGGGCAGGACCTTCCCAGCAGAGTTCAGTCCCTGCTGCTGTGGGGACTTCCTTGCTGGCTGCTGCCAGGGGCCACTTTCCTCTCCCAGTGATGAGCCACAGCATAACAGTTTGTTGCCACATGACACGTTCTGTAAACTCTCACATAGCTGTTTCTCTCTGAGACCAAGAAGAGAGTAATCCCAAGCACAATGTCATCATCTCTGCCATATTCTTTCAACCAGAAGCAATTCATGGGGCCAGGGCTGTACGGGGTGTAATGTCAGGGAGTGGGGACCCTAGGGTCATTGACTCTGGCCTACCCAAGGGAGAGGTGTTGAGCATCATTCCAATCCCCAGGCCTGGCCCAGCCCCTTGAACATCAATTTTGCCTGATTACTAGCTATTGAAAAGATCAGTGAATGAAAGAACAAAGATGTCTTAGTCATTTTCCTCCTCACTGAAATAAAATACTGCACACTGGCAGCTTAAAAGAGGAGAGTTTATTTGGGTTTGCGGTCTCACTGGGTTCATCCCAAGATCTGCTAGCTATAAGGCAGAGACAGAATGGTAGATGGGCCTGCTGCAGAGGAAAGCAGCTCATGTCATGGCCAGTAGCTGGGAAGAGAGGCATACGCTCCAGGCCAGGGCCCCACTAACAGCCTCTTCTGACTACTCTCCTTTACCTAGCAGCACATTGAGCTCTAAACTCACCCATGGGGGCATCCCCAGTGCAGATAGCACCTCCATGATTCAGTCACTTTGCCAAAGCCCCAATCTAACACCAAAGGCTCTTTGGGGACATTTGAGTACTAAACTATGACAACAGACAATAGCAGAGGAATCAGGACTCTGGGCCCAGCTCTTCACCTCTGACACTAAATCTCTTCCACTATTCACAGTTGTCTCATCTCCTATCTCTCCATTCCCATTTTAGGGGTGCCCCTGCCTCATCCACCACGCATCTTTTCTCCCAACACTTCCTAAGTGTTAAATACTCTGGGCTGCGGGTTGTCCTCTTCACCATGTCCAGCTTAGAGCTTCTAGCTTCTAGCACCACCATCTTAGAGCCCCACATCTGAACATGGACAAAGGTGCTACCCACCCCTGAACAGGAGAAAGTTCTCCTCTCTGGGGTCCTCTGGGTGAGACATTGACTCTGCTGGCCTTGAGACAGGAGCTGCACCATCGGTTCCCCTGGGTGTTCAGTCTGCCAGCTACAGATCTTGGCACCTCTAGATACAGACATAATCTATATCTCTACTGAGCTCTGATTAGTACACTAACCTTCCAAACTTGTAATGATTCCGGGACTGGAATGCGTGGAAGGTGTCAGATGTCTAACTGGGTTTGTTAGTCACCCTTGGTGAAAAGCAGGGTCTCAGTACAGCTGAGAAGTTCAGATCATCACAGGTCTAGCTTTGCCCTGTGCTATGGTTCATTATCTAACATGGCCCCAAACCTCCTGCACTCAGGGGTGGGGCTTCGGGGAACTGACTGGATCATGGCTGTGGTAATCTCTAGTAGCTTAGTTCTCTGATGGGTTTATAGTTGGGTGTGATGTTAGTAGATGAAGTCTGGTGAGAAGAGGTGGGTCACTGTAGGCATGGGTGCTAGTGAAAGGAGAGACAGAGAGTTGTGTTAGTAAAAAAGAAAAGCTAAAGATAGAAATGGTTAGCTGAGGAGATGTGGGGCTGGGGAGATAGCTCAGTAGAATAAGCACTTCCATGGCAAGCACAAGGGTCTGAGTTCAATCCCTGGTTCCACCAAAAAAAAAAAAAAAAAAAAAAAAGAAGTAGAAGACAGAAATGAGGAGATTCAACTACTGATGAAATGACCTCAAAATTCTGTTTGGCTCTTAAGGGAGAGGATGGTTCTTCCAGTCATGACACAGTAGTTCATAAATGTTGCATTGAGACTGTTGTCATTTCACAATCCATCATGCTTAAGTCCCACTGACGTCCTTCCTGTGACCCCACCTAGCCACTTTCTTTTTCATTCCATGTTTCCTATGATCACTCTTAAACTCTAAATTCATAATTAGCTTTACAGGTAGATGCTGTTTGTTTTTTGTTTGTTTGTTTGAGGAGTGCTCATTCCTTCTCTTTGCCCCTCTACTGTTATTTTTCCTTATTGCCTGGTGAATTTGACATGTCCTAGAACCTCCTCAGTTATTTCCAGATTTTTTTTTCCTCTTGGTAATCTCTTCCTTGATGACTACTATAGGCTACAGCTTATGATATCCATGGTCACCTTCCATTCATCCTTCCTGTGTTTCTTCCCTGTATGGCTCTCAGCGCTAAGCTAGTGGAAGTAGGCCAGGCAGCACAGCCCCATACCTCTCAGCCTGCCTTACCAAAGCTGAAGGGGTCAAGCCAAGCCAGTCTCCACAAGACTTGTTCCTGTTTGTCTATTGCCCCAGTGTTCTTTCTTTGCCTCCAGGGAAATTCCAACACTTAGTACTCCCTCTGTAAGTGACTGCAACAAGCTCTGTTTTCCCCAGCTTTTTGCCAGTAGTTTGCTCTGCTAATCTATGGGCTCTGTGCATTATTTAGCATTGTCCTGTCTCTTTCAAAAGCCCTGCAAGCCCAGCACTAATTATGCCTTTAACAGCATTTCCACAGTGTGCTGCCTCTGACCCTTAAGCCACCTTATTCCTTTTTTGGCTCTGGAATTCTGGTTGTTCATGAAGACTCCCTGTCCACAGAAGACAATATTGCCCAAAGAGAGAAAAAAGTGTGCAGAGCTTTGAGGCTGGGGAGGGAGTGAAGGAAAAAACTGAAAAGGAGCAGCAGTTTGGTGGAGCCACCACTCCAGAAGCCATAGCTCACAAACTCCCTGAGCCCATGAATGGTGGCCACAAATGAAGAACACACAGCCACCTGGCCAAGTGGCCCTTGAAAACAGAAGACTCTCAACTTATTGATCCTCTGGGGGCCTTTTGTGGCTGAGGCTATGAAAAGGATATCCCGTTAGGCCTTCTTAGATCTAACATGAGGGTTGCAGCCCCTGGTGAGCAGATGGAGGGGAGAGATGAGGATAATCATGTGGACCACAGGCTCCAAGGTACAGGTGAAAGGTGCAGCCTGTCCCAGGTGGCCAGGCAACCATGTGCACACTTCATTCTTGCTGACCTTGGTGGAGGAGAGACAGAAGGAGAGGCCTCCTGTGTTTCACAGAGGTGGAGCCTAAGGTGATTTGCTTCAGACCCTTCATATTCTCCACTTAAGGTAACAAAGGGGGAAATGATGCTGAAACAAAGAGTGGAGAGAAAAGGGGTCCTTTGGTTGGTTGCTCTGCACCAGAGGCTCAATGTGAACAATAATAATGGTTGGACTGAGCCTGATGCTGTCCTGGTTTGAATTTTGTTCAGGTCCATAACAAATGCTTGAAACATTTTGCACCAGAACACAGAACTGGAACAACTTGTTATTTCAGATGTAAAACCACCCCCAGAATCAGTTGCAGGTTTAGCAGGGAAGGAGAAGGTCAGGGCAGTAACAATTCAGATCAAATGTAGCCTTCATCTCTGTGGAGTCATCTTTCTTTGCAGCTTTCTCCATTTGGAATGGGAATAAGGGCTCTAGTTCAGCCACTGGTGCCACCAGCAAGGAGAGAGCAGCCACTCAGGAAGCAGCCACATCAGTGGGCAGTGGATCTCAACTTCAAAGGCAGGCAGGCAGACAGCTGGCACTGCCAGTGAGGAAGCTCACGCTGGCCACACCCATCTTGAAGACACCCTTCAATGCACTAACTCTGCTTTGCAGTGTGTCTCACTTCTCTGAGCAACTGCACTTCACTCTTGAGTGTGTCCCAAAATAAACCACCCATGTGTTTCCTTTACTGGTACATATAAACATTCTTTCTCTGTGAAAAAAGTTGGGGAACCTGCAAACCTATTTTAAAAGTATGGGACTTCTCAGACCCAGCTCCATGCTAGTCAGAGGCTGGATCTCCCAGAAGTCCTGGTGGGCCCAAAGGAACACAAGAAATCTTTCTATGAGTTTTCTTATAAGCTCCAGGAGCATTTTCCAGGTAAAATCAGTTTAATTTGTTTCTTTAAATTGGCTGTCTTAGAAAGGAAGTACTTCACAAAAAGACAACCCATTGTCTTGTTTTGTAAGAAGCACAGACGGAGGTAAAAAGATGTCCTTTTGGTTAGTGATGAGAGCCAGGGAAGGGACATGGGCTGAGTGAATGTGACCTTCCAGCCTCTCTTAAGCCTTGTAAGCAAGGCCTAAGAATTTAGTCCATAAGCCTTGGGCACTAGAAACAACCCATTTCTTCATATTACTAATGAGCTTAAACCTAGTTCAGCCTCTCTAGTCATTTTGATTTCTTTGGGGTCATAAAAAGAACCCTGGAGTTTATATAATCCAGGGGACCTAAGGCAGTGCCTCTAGGCTCAGTCTCTCCTAAGTACCATGTCATGCTCCAGGGAGGCTCTGCAGCTCCCAGCACCCTCCCTTCATGCCAAGAAGGCAGATGGGGGTGCCCATACCCTCAGCCTCCCATATCCTCCTTGGTCTCACACCCTCCTCTCCTATGGATGACCACCACCCTACTGGCCTAGAAACTCCATCTCCACACTGCAGGGCTCCTCCCTCACACAAGCCCATACTTGTTTCTCTCTGGGGTGAGAGAAGTACAGCTCTCAAGAACACAGAGCCCTGACTGTCTTTACAAGGGGTTGGCAAATGCTGCTCATTCTTTCAGAAGGCTTAGAGCTAGGAAACAAGAGAGAAGGAATTCCTCTGGCAGCTGCATTGGATGGGCGCTACCTCCTTGCTGTGCACTTCCCTGGTCCCTGCATGACAGTGCGGGCTGGACAGGCAGGATGGGCTCCACTTTCTTCCGCTCATCAGAGCACACCCAGTGGGGGTCAAATATGTTCAAGTACCGCTCCCCAGGCCAGTGACCTGCTGAGGGACCATGTCCCTTCCAGAGGAGGCTACCTTAGGCTAATTTATTGTAAGGCACTGCCCAGAGTGGGCAGAGCCTGTACCCATAAATCTGCAGACCCCCTAAACCCCCAGCAGAATGTAAAAGCACACCCAGTCCTCCGTGAGATTTATCCTGCGCACAGGGGCACTGTGATAGAGGGAGGAAAGGGGACCAGGCCTGCCCGCACCAGGAAACACTGTGTGCCCAGACAGGATAGCACTCATGCTCATCATGACTGCGAGCCAGCTCCACTCGCCCCCAAAAAGCCAAGCCAGGCCAACACGGGAGTCTTCTCCCTCCAGATAGGCTTCCTGGAAATCCTCTTTTCCAGCTGGGGCAACATGCTCCGTTTACTGGAAAGTATGCTGCAACCATAATTGGGAAACATGATTTCTGCCTCTCACACACACTTCGGTAAAATGATCTCTCTTCCCTGTTCCTCAGTTTCCCCAGGTCTGAACGCATTTTCCTGAGGGTCTAGTTTGAGGATCACACTAAATCAGATGGATAAAGAGACAGGAAAAGCACAGAGGAATAGGTGCACACACATAAAACAGCTGCTGCCCAAGTGCTGTGAAATGCAGGGATTTTCTTCCTGCTCTTCCAAATCAGATCTCTGCTCCTGTACAAATACCATACAGAGGTATCCATAAGGACATTTAAAAAGTCTAGAGACTTTTAAAAATATGTATACATAATAAAGTATCTCTTGTTTCAGCCTGATAGGAGATGAGAGTCTTCCAAAGATCTTAACCAGTTTCTAAGAGCTGAAAAACATATCTGACTATGTAGATAGACTTAGTCTTGTGACAGATGATCCTTGTCCCTATCCTTCTGCAGCTACCCAGAGGTAGCATCCACCCAGGGCCACCCCTTAGAAGGCTGGCCTTCTCCAGTTACCTCCATATGTGCACAGCTAGGGTGAGGAAGGATGTGGGGAAGGCATGACTTACAGAGGTCTGGAGATGGGAGGCAGGTAGGGAGGAAGAGGGGCCAATAGGCTCCCACCGGAGCGGGCTGCAACTAAAAGTAGTTTCATGATGTAAATCCCAGAACAAAATTTTTGGCTCCAAGAGTAAAAATTCTCAGT
>PVKA01043195.1:0-16905 GCA_004027165.1 Ctenomys sociabilis | reverse complement strand
AAGATAAACCCTGAGAGGACTTCAATGACCACATAGGAAATATAAAGTTCTTGTGTTGGTATATAAGTTTTGATCTACCTAGGTCTTAACCATCCAGCAGAAAAGTATAAAAATGAAGTATACATCGTGAGCCCATAATATTAAGCTGAGCTGTAAATGGATATGGTCGACAATTTCTTTGAATAACTCACTATGGTTGTAGAATGCTGGACTGTGTTGGATTGTGGTGTCGAGTTTAAGCACCTAAGTTAGTTGAATGTCAATGGAGTGCCCACTTTTGACAGGTGTAGACAGAGGAAGGGGTATAGAAAGAAAAAGTCATGATGTGTGTGTATAGACAGTACAGTTGGGATAGATAACGCTGTACTTCTACATAATTCTATGAGAGGCAAGATCTGCACTAGTGGTGGTTGGACAGGATATTATGTTGGCTTCTAGTACTACGGTCATCCACTAGGAAAATAATTATTGAATTTTTGATATAATTCAGGTATAAAAAAATAAGATAAGTAAGCAACTACACTCTTAATTCACTAATAAGAGATATCTGCTAAAGTAATATCTGTAAATATAATATCATGTATGCACCTTGTACAATACCAAAACATTATGAAACAGTTTGCAATGTATTAATTCATCGAATCTGTATGGTTAAGGTGTCTTGAAACTGTCTGATTGACATTTGTATTTTAATAAAATAAAAATAAATGAAAAAAAATACTTAATGCAACTCTTACCAATATGTCAGCACCATTCTTCAGAAAACTAGAAAATAAAATCCTAAAATTTATATAGGACTAGAGGAGACCCAAAACAGTGAAAACAATCCAAAACACGAAAAGCAAAGCAGGAGCTGGGGAGATGGCTCAATAGAATAAGTGCTTGCCTGGCAAGCGCAAGGGCCTGAATTCAATCCCCAGTTCTGAAAAAAAAAAAAAAAAAGGAGCAAAGGATGAAGTATCACAATTCCTAATTTCAAGTGACACCTTAAAGCTACACTAACAAAAAGGGGATGGTATTCACACAAAAACAGACACATCAACCACTGGAATCCAGTGGAAGACATAGAAACAACACCGCGCATCCTCAGACATTGATTTTTTAATAAACAAGTTAAAAACATCCTGGAGAGAGATCATCCTTTAAAAAACAACTGTGGTGAGAAAACTTCCTATTCTATGCACTGAGAAAAATGACTTAGCAATGTAAAATTTTAAATGAACTAGGGGGAAAAGCACTTTCATATTTCGAATTCTAATCTTTCCAATTGATAGCATTAAATTCACACTTCTGGTCTTCTTTATATGCTCACTGCAACTACAGCTCCTATCCAATCTTAATTTCAGTCTGTAGTAGAGCATCTGTTAAGTGATATATGTAATGATGAATGGAAGAAAATCACGAAAATGACTTAGTCTTAGCGTGTTGGCCCAGTGACTTCACATGGTGCAGAACTGCCACCGAATGCTGCATGTGGCACAACAGCAGATAGCGAGGAGTGGTGGAGCCTTCATTCTTTATCATAAAATGAGAGAGAGGAGTCTAATGCAAATTAGTAGTTAGAGAATTGTGTCATTGACTTAGAACATTAATAATATCATGGCCTCTAAAATTTTGTTTCTGTTCTAATACGTTGACATGTTGTATCAGTCATTCTGTTAACACTAGTACAAAGTACCCAACACCCACACGTTAAAGGAAGGAAGGTTCATTTCAGCTCATGGCTGTTAAAAGGTTGAGCCCTGACCAGTTGGCTGCAGAGCAGAACACATGGAAGAAGGGCTAGGCAGAGGAAGGCACTGGCTCCACAGAACCCTGGTGGGGAGGAGCAGGAACAAGAATACATTTCCTCAAGCCACTCCTAGGAACACAGCTCCTGCCCTCCTAGCCCCATGCTCAGTCACTGATCTCATCGATGAATCCACCGATGATGCTAATACCCTCTGATCCAATCACATTTCAGACCCTCACCTCTGAACTATGATACTTGTGGGCACATTCAAAATGCAAAACCTAACATTCTTCCCCTACCCCCACAAAGCTTGTATCCATCTCATGTGAAATATATGTAGTCTATCTCTAAGAGCTGCCTGTCTTTAATGTTCCAGCAGCATTTTTGAAAAACTCAAATCTGAAGTCTCTCTAACATTCAAGGCAAAATCTTAGCTGTAAGTCTCTGTAAAAAGTAAAAAGAAGTAAAATGCTACCAACATACAGCAGCACTAGATAAACATTTCCATTCCAAAAAGGAGGAATAGAGTGATAAAAAGGAATCAAACTAAAGCAAGACCAAAACCCAGCAGAGTAAATGTTAAACATATATCAGGCACATGGCCACCAGATGTGAGCTGCAGGTGTGAGCAGCGCTGGCCTTGCTACTTGGCTGGCTGCACCCCACAGGGCCTGTCTCATGAGCCTGTAGCTTTCTCCAGCAGAGAAGATCCATGTGCCCAGTGACTCTAGCTTCTTGGTGCTTCCACTGTGCATTCAACTTTTTAAAAATAGGTCCCTATTTCTCACTATAAAGCCAGGTGGGAGGAACTAGCAGCTCTCAGGCCACTGGCCCAATGGTGAGGCCACCTTGAGAGTTTCCCCACGAGCCCAATATAACCACCGTGCTGTCCTCCATCATGATGAAGCTGCAGGGCATGGGTGAATGGGGACACATGTGCTGGCAGAGCATAACCCCTGGCCCTAGGACAGCTAACAATGGAGTCTTTATGCCAACCTGAAACCTCAGGAGTTTGACCTTTACCATCCACACTCTTATCAGCATTTTGGCTTTCCGAACTCCAGCCAGAGTTGCCCATCTATCTCTGTGTGTAGCAAATAGCAAATAGCAAATATATAGAAGAATCTATATGAAAAGGATAAAAGAATAATGAGAAATTTTTAAACTAAATATAATGAAGTTGGCTTTGAGATGTTAAAAGGAGCAGCCATGGCATTGTTTAAAGAAATATAATGTTCTTTGTATGACCTGGAACTTTTGAACAATGCTTTGTAGTTTTCCGTCCTGACAGAACATGTTCATATATATTTTCTGTGATATATTTTCAACATAGTTTGTTCTTTTCCTTACACTATCACTAATTTTCAATGTCTTTTTCTTTGTTCTATTATTCATTATAAGGTTTAGAATGTCACATTTTTCTTTTAAGAATAGCTTCTAAAACAAAAAATATCTTGAAGTCAAGTAAGAAAATTATGTCAAAGATGCCCTAAAACTAGATCGGAAGAGTGGCAAACACCTTTTAGATTTCAAGTCACTGTTGACTGTGATTAGAGAGGTTGGCAGGAAGCTTCCAGAGTCCCCTACACAAGCTCACCTGTCCTCTCCGGAATCTTACTGGCATGTTTGACTTGTGCAGCAGCCTGAGGCCGGAATCCCCTCGCTGTCCGTAGAGACAGAGAGAGACCTCAGCCTCGGTCTCTGCTTGCCTCAGCTGCCCAGTGTAGATGTCGACGTGGTACCTCACTACTGGCAGAGCCGGGGGGAGAGCAAGAGGAAATCCATCACTTGTAGTCTACAGGAGAACTGACCGCGCATGCTCAAACTGTGTTTAAATATATGACACTGAGTATTTCCCCAAATCTGGACTTTCTATATATACTGAGAGACTTCTGACCTTGGATTCTAACTGCAAGTGAGCATTTCACAGCATTAACAAATGCATAATAGTTAATAGCTCCTCTTCCAAAGGAGAAATAAAAGATTCTTTGAAAGGCTCCTCTTCATACGACATAGGACATTTTAGCTTTAGTATTTTAGAGAGAAGGGTTTCTGTGTATAATGCTTAATGTTCAAAATGATGCAAGTTGTTTTTGCTTTTGCTTTTGATTTTCGTGGCTGGCTCAGCTGTGGTCCCTATACTTGCCTAAGCTTGCCTAAGCAGGCACTTTAGAGCACTGAGTTTGCCGGCCCGTGCTGCCAGTTTTGATGAGGAAATACACTCAAAGTGAGTGATGGTATGAGGTGCCCAGCTAAGAAGAGACAAGGCCATGACATTCTTTATGTCCCCCATTCCCAGGGCCTCTGATAGCAGCTGGACCATGAGAACCAATCTGAGATACGTTTAATCCTAAATCTACCAACAATTCATGCTGTGACAACAACAACAACAAAAAAATCACTTCTCAGTGGGTAAAATAAGAAGGAAAAAGTATTCTACAATAGTTCAGAAATAAACTCAAGCAGCTACAAGATTAAACATGACATAGACATACCCATTACTGAATATTAACAAGATACCTGGAAAAATAGGTCGTCCCTCTTTGATTACAGGCAGCTCACAAACACAGTCTCCACTGGCTTGGCTCTGAGACAGCCATGCATGTGCTGCAAAATCCAAGACCTTCTTGCTCTTCATGTGCTGCATGGTCACCTGGGGTGAGAAGCAACAGTGGCCAAGTGGCCTCATTTACTGTTTTTCACAGAGGTCAGAATTCAAACTGCACCCTAGGCTTGGGAAGCAGTGTGTACTCCAGTGGTGGTGGCGGTGGCAGTGGCGGCAGCAGTGGTGGTGGTGGCAGTAATGGTGATGGTTACCAGTTATACCATTCCAGTGGATATTGTTTATTGGGCTGCTGTCATTTGCCAAGTATTAGTCTATGCAATTTATTTTCATCTCTTTTAATTGTCACCAAGTAAACTGATAAAATCTTACATTATAGATAAGAAAACAGAAGCCTGAAGATTTGAAACTCACTCTGTCTGATCTGACTGTCTCAGTTTTTCCAAAGGGAGAGACCATAATGGTGATGTACAGGAAATCTCCAAAAGAACACATGCTCATATCAGCCACCAACATAAGTTACACAGAGCTCTCTAAAGCTGAAGGCCTTTTCAGCTTACTTCTACTATCTGTGGGCTGTGCTCTCCACTGCCACAGCCACAGTGCCCACAATGTGAGCACACACACACAATGTTTTCTCCCTCTGGTGAGGATGTTTGGCGCACACCTGCTTAGGGCCCATTGCTGCAGTGACTATGTCATCCACAAGCTGCCCTCCATAGTGTCTTCTTTCCATCCCAGAGACTAGCAGAGGACTTTCTTGCCCTCCTATCAAAAAGGATGCCATGCTGTTCTCCTTTTAGGATGAGAGTTACTATCCAAGACATGGCCTTGAGCCCTCCCTACTTTCTGCTGCCTTTCCTAGGGACAGGTGCTGTCATGTTGTGGTGAGTATTCCCAGGACCCCTGACCATAACCCACTGTCTGCCTCTGTGGCTCTTCCTCAACCCTACCTTTAGGTAAGGTTTAAATTAAGAAATCTGGCCATTTTACACACTGCTCATGACTTGTTCAATAACCCTATCTATCATATAGAGTCCGGAGTCCTCAACACAGAAAAGACTTCACATATCTAATACCCTAGCCCTACTTATCTGTTTGGTTCCATAAGCTAGAAATACGTCTTCTCTTAATGGGTTTCCTCCATACTCTTCTCTGTTTACCTCTTAGCTGTGCATACTTAGCATTCTTCTGACCTACTGCATTGAGCATGCTCAGCATTCATCACAAAGCTGAGACACAGCCTCTCTGAAGTCTGGTTGGGCACCTTCTCTGTGACCTATGGCAGGCTACCCCTTTCCTGACCTAAGTCCTTCAAATGACTTTGAGCAGAGACCTGCTCCCATTGGAGCTTTCTCAAGCTTTCGCAAGGCAGGCTGGGTTGTTTGCTGGACAAATGATTAAGTGAATAAGGGAAACAGGTCTCTGTCAGTGCAGGCAAGGAGACTGAATCACAGATCTGACCATCAGTGCTTGATTTCATCTGTATTTCACCCAGGCAAGAGGCCATAAAAACATTTTTTGAGAAGTAACTATTTCACAAGGGTATGGAGAGCAGATAACACTATATATAAAAATGCACAGAAGGCATATGAATTGTATAAATTCTTGTTAACGCTAGCCAAATGTACACATAAATATAAAAGATGTTCACAACATATATTCTTCTAAGCCCTAAATGCCCCTACCCCACCATGTGCCATTGCACTTTATTTGCATAGGAATTAGATAGAAAATTCAGGAGAAAGAAACCCACTCTAAGGATGTATTGTCTCTTTAGTCCCAGTTGGATACAGTGCTCAGATACAACTGCTCTTTGCCCTCCACTTAATTCTAAAATGTGGCAGTTGTTCTAATGTTCCAGAGGCAGACAGGTGGTAGGAGCAGCTGAATGACAGGTCAGTAGTCAGCATCCTGCAGCATGGGTCCTATTTTATGGCCATCATTTGCTAAGCTATCAGTGGTAAAGAGGGCATTTAAATCCTTTTTATTTCTCTTCCTGGAGCCAATCAGATCTATTATTTTGCTTCATTTAGAGCAGAGAGAGATGCTATTCCCTAAGCTAGGAATATAGTCTTCAAGATTCTGAAAATGAAATTACAGATTGATATGCCCAAGAATACAGGGATTTCCCAGACCTCCTCCCCAATATGAGCCTCAGCTGTAGGTGGGAGCCCCAGCCGCACCCTCCCTGCATTTCTCTATGGGAAATCCTATACTGGGATTTCACCGCAGCATGCAGGGACAGCTGAGACTTTAAAAAAGAGAAACTGTCTCCAACATCAGGAACATTTGATAGGTTATCTGTGAAGTGTAGACCCAAAACATTTAAATAGCATGAGACCACATTAAAGAAGAATATTAATAAACATGTACTCCATTTGTAGGTTCTGTATAGGCTTCAAATACTGCAGGATATAGTAAGAATTTCAGATAAAGCCAGATGTCTTGTCATAAACAGTCAATGCAACTTTTAGATTCTAGACTTGAAGTCTTCCCTATGAAATATAAAACTTTTATGTTTATTCCATAAAAAAAATTCCACTAGCTTCTTCTATAGTATACGCTCTGTGAAAACTGTCAATAAGTCTGATTTCAGAGTCACCAGACCTTCAATTCAGAGGTATTCTTTGAGACAGTCTCACTAATTGTACATGTACACAATCCCACTAGCTGCCCTGAAAACCCTCCAGTGGGGACTCAAATGAATTCCAGTTACCTGCAAAGCGAGGCTGTCTCAAAACAGCAAAAGAACCTAAGTTAATGCAGTCTTTTTAAAGCAACAGAGGGAAAATGCAGTCATTTTAAACCAGGTGAGGCTTTTGCCCCTAGGTGTCATAAGATAATGTCGGAAATCATTTTGAGTGTGACAGTTTGATTATGGGGGAGGGGTACTGGGGTGTGTTTGGCAGGGATCAGAGATGACAGTGAACATTCTCCAAGGCACAAGACAGCCTCCCACGAGTTCTGACCCCTACTGTAGTAGTGCCAAAGCTGAAAGGTCTTTGGATATAAAGAAAATTCCTTAGTAAACAGCTCTATAATTAAAAAGATACAGGGGCTGGGGAGATCACTCACCAGCAAAGTGCCTGCCTGAAAGGTGCAAGTTCCTGAGTTCAATCCCTGGTACCAAAAAATGAGAGAGACAGACGAGAGAGAAAGAGAGAGAGAGAGAGCGAGAGAGAGAGAGAGAGAGAGATCTTAACTCAAGTTGTGTTTAGTTTTTCACGCAAAAAAAATTTTCACCGTAACAAAGTAGTAAAGGCAGGTAGAATTTTTGACAAGCACAGCAGACAAGCCCACAGAAAATTGTGACAGTGGAATAAAACACAGATTGTGATCAGGACTTGGCTCTACATCTTAGCATTACTACCTGTCAGGTGTGCAGCCTTAGGCAGAAGCTCCACAGAAAACCTGTGATCTTCACATCCTTGTTTGAGGTACTACCATTGTAACCTGTTTCACTAAAGTAAAGATTGCTTTATGTACAAAACAAATAATAATAATAAGATGGAAAAACCTTATGGAAAATAAACGACTGGACATATGGTTTTACTTCCCAAAGCAGAGCTTTCCCGTGAGTTGGTCACTAACAACCAGGAATCCTGTAAAGAAGTATCATCTCAGACATCTCAGAACACACTCTGTCTCTGTCTCTCTGTCTCTGTCTCTGCCTCTGTCTCTCTCTCTCTCCCACCCCCCATAACCCCCACCCCTACATAACATTCTTCAACTTTTTCGCTCTCCGAGATCCCTGGCTCTAGAGTTCTTGCATGCTTCCCTTCCAATGGCTTCCAGCCTGGTCATTTCTGTAATTCAGTCAAGAACACAGAAGAAAAGGTCTGCCCCTGTGTAAGCTGCAGACGCTGGCCCACCAACCCCAAGTCCTTCTGGCTTTTCAACCCCTGCTCATGCTCTCCGAGTTGTTCCTGCAATCATACTTTTGCCTCTGCAATGTCAGCCAGGACCAGCACTGCAGGAAGTAATGCATAGGGAAGGTTCTGAGGATCAGATGGGAAGAGGCTGTCCTGGGAGCCAGACAGCTCAGGGTTGTGGGGACAGAGTGCATCGCCACCCAGGGATGCGCCTCAGCTTCCCTGCCCATCAGAATTAAGACTAAATATAACTATTAATAGCCAACAATAACTACACCATCTGTATTTGTATTGTGCTTTGCTTTATAAAACATCCTGCACATATTTTAGTTAAGCCTAAATTTCATGTTGTCATATGTTAGAGGAGAAAAGATATACAACCAAATTAAAAAAAAAAAAAAAAAAAAAAAAAAACACGTTCTGAGAGCTGTACAACCCAACACTGGATGTACAAGAAAGAATCCATTAGGGCGAGGAAGGCTGAGAAAAAGTAGTTTTAGAAGTTCTGCCCTGAAGTGGCGTATATCTTTTTGCCCACAGAGCAGAAATATGCACAGTGCTTCCACTCTCATTGTGTGCTCAGTGTGTGCAAAGCTTTCTCTAAAACACAAAGGCAAGCACCACAGCTTTGGTGGGCACTGAAAATGTTTACAGTACATTAGGAGATCTGGCTCCAGGGAGTGGGGTGAGTGTCCAGGCCAGTGACTAGTAGCTTCTTTCTGGAGGCAGAGATATGAAAGTGTAACACAATTTCAATGTGCTCTCAGAGAACAAGTGTTCTAGGAAATCAGATGCAAAACCAGTACCCAGCACACAGGCTCCTCTCCTCCTCCTGGGCCTTATGCTCACACCCTGTCTGCTACAAGGACCCTGGAAGATCATCAGTGGCTTCCACTGACAGAGCGGCTGTCAGATGCAAGAATTCATCCTTGGTTCAGGTAAGCCGGTACAGCTTTGAAGATGTTTCTATAAATTGCTGGAGTCTTCTGAGATTAAACATTTGACTAGAGATTTTGTGAGAAGACTCTGGGGCTTCCTGTTGCTCACTGAACTAGAAAATCCTCAGAAACAGACTATTTTTCTCTGTGCATTTCAGAAGTTGCTCTTTCCTTTCAGTGCTTCTTTCTAGAACCCTGAAGTGAAAAACTAAGTGAAAAGGAAAACGAACTGTAAACACTCAGGAGATGCTTTAAACTTCAAACTAACTAAAGCCATGTCTTACCTTCTTTAGCTAATCACAAGGCTGCTGCAGCTCATGCTATTCAAGTTACTACACCCTATAAAGTAATAATAATTTTAAAATGTTAACAAATTCACCAAAACCTATGACCTATTTTAATGTAAAGATATGGAAAAATCCAAAGGCTTCAGGAGCATTCCTTTTCCGTTAGAGTCACTTCATACATACAATGTGTCATACAGCCAATGGGAAGCAAGTGCAGGGCCCAGGGTCTAGACTGCGCTTGACATTCCCTGCATAAATGGGCAGATTGCATCTGTACCACTCGGTGACACACATGGAGGCTCCACCGTTTAGGATGAGTCCATATGCTCTGAACACCAAGGATGGGATTTTCCTTCAATTAACATTAATACTTCACAAAGTATTCCATGTGCATGCTAAATATTTGTTAATTGAACAAAATGGGTTTTATTAATTTATTCATTGCACAAATACTTAGTGTCTGCTACCTGTCAGGCACTGCTCTAGGACTTGGGGCGACAGCCAAGCTCCTGTTCTCACATCAGTATTTTGTAGAGGTTAAACAATAAACAAAGATGAGTGGACAAGTGAGATGACCACAGGCAGTGCTGACTGACAGGAGGCCCTGTGTGCTCTCTGCTCACTAAGGCAAAGGCTACGCTGACCCAGCAGACCTCTGTGACCTGAACACCAGGGACAAGAACAGAGGGGCTGGCAGGGACATGTGAGGGGAAAACACGAGCAGCTGGACATGCTCAAAAGCTCACTCTGCCTGTTCCCGGAAGCCTGGACATGAGAGTGAGAGAAAAGCTGAAGGGCTATTACAAGGAACTTTTCAGCAAGAGAAAAGAAAATATGGCAATATGACCTCAAATGAAGCAGTAAGATGAAGAAAAGGGATCAGACTATGATGTCTCAGTAAGAGTCCACAAGATCCCTGAGGGATTGAATCTGGGAGCCAAATAAATCTGGCTTAGATAACCAGATAAAAGGGAGCTGCAAGGATCTGGGGAGAGGCGGACTGGGTGGGGAGTGGGGTCCTGACTGCCTTTGTCAACTGATGGTCACAAACTGGGACAGAGCAAGCAGAGCTGAGCCCACTTTGTACAAGGGAAGATGAAGAAAAGTGGCAGCTGATTTTTGAGAAATGACACATCTTTTCTTGATTTTGACCCCAAAGCTTATTACCTCAATTTGAAATAGTCAAAGTAACTTGCATAAAAGAAAAAATATCAGCCAATGATTCAAAAGAAGATAAATCTGAGCTGACAGTACTTGCCAAAATGCTTTCCCATCTTTTACCTTTAATATTCAACATACGCGGTTATCTACTATGTTTAGTTACAGCCATCTTCCTTGGGTCCAAGTTACCCAAAGCTGATTTGAATCTGTTCAGGGGCTTAGGTGATTCTATATCACAGCATTTGGGGCACTAGCTAGCACTACTGGCTCGTGGATATTAATACAACTGAGAGAGTGAGTCAGATATCAAAAACAGCCCCTTGAAATGTGATGAAGGAGAAAGGTTTGAAAGTGACTCAAGTTCTACTACTAGATCAACAATTCCAAGCAGCCAGAGTGCACCAAGAACTGGGCCACAGACCCTACTCAAGACGCCAATGCTATGCACTAAAGGGGTGGCCTTCCACTGCTACCAACCCAGGATCTGGGGATGATTTCATCAAACACATCTTAAAAGCACTAATTCCTGCCCAAACAACAATACACTGTAAATGCACTCACTGGCCATTACAGAAAGCTACTGCTGCAAGCACTTCATTTCCTATCATGGCAAAGCCCTCCCAGTGGGCATCCTACTACTACCAGCTGGAGAGAGGTCTCAGCTCCTGAAAGGAAGCCTTGGGTCACTACCTAACCAGCCACTCTCAATGAAATTGTTTTTTCTTTTCTTTTCAGATTAAAGTATGATGTTACATTATTTTATTAACATTAAAGACACCAAGTCTTGACTTTCACTTTATATCTGACACAGAGCTGCCAAATGTGTGTGTCATGAAAAAATCATATGTCTGAGAAAAACATGTCTTAATATTAAGCTACAGGGCCAGGGAGATGGCTCAGTGGAATGAAAAAAAGAAAAAAAAAAAAAATCAAGCTACAAAGCCAGATTTCATGTTGGGATAAAGAAGGGAGAGAAAAAGCAAGAAATACCAAAAATATTTCATAGTGACACATAAAATAATCATTTCCCTTTTAAAACTGAATAAATAAAACAAGGAAACAGTGTCTTTATCACACAAAGTATTGTGTACTTGCCTTCATTTCCTAAATGAATAGAAACAATTTTTAGTAGAGTTCATTTGTTGAGCTCCCCTGCTGATTTACAACAACAAATGTTAGTTGTTTCACAAGAGAACATTACCATAAAAATTCTCTCTCAGTTTCTTAGAAACTTAAATCTCTGGTTTCTTTAAAAAATTTCAGCCAAGTCAACTGTAATATCCTAAAAACAGCTGAGTGGACCAGATACATGGTGATACTTTAGATGTCTCAATTAATATGCTAGAATTCTATATAGGTAATAGTAACATAGATGGTCTAACCTTTCTGCTTAAAACCTGACAGAGGAAAATTTTAGTTCCTTCCATAAATCTTGGGGATACCCATCCCCAGTATAAAATAATTGAAATTATAACTCTAAGGAGAAACAAAACTTGTAGTTCAAGTTCGTCGTGTGGGCACTCTGAAGCCTAGTGCTGTGCTCAGTCCTGGGGGCGTGTCCAGCATCCAGCGGTCCCCTTCTGCACAGTGGGTGCACTAGTGGCACTTAAGGAAACACAGCAATACCCTGACTCACCAGTGCTGCTGCGGCAAAAACACACCATGCAGTTCTCAGACCAATGCATCTGACAAAATTTTGCTTTCATTCATATAAACTCCACACCAGGAGCCAAGCACCACTATGGCCAAATTCTCCAAAACCATGAGATGAATTAAGCTCCTGAGGCACCACTGTTTTGAGCGTGAGGTCAGCTGTGTGCACTTTTATGCATCTGTGCCATTGTTTAATTCAGCACCAAAGTCCAGGAAGATCCCTCACATCCTGATGGAAACTTCTGGTACTTGGCTGCTCTACAACACAAAGTTACTTTGACTAGTGGAGCCTATGCAATATAAAAGAGCAAAAACAGACTATAGCAACAATACAAAAGGACAGATAAATTACTAGACTGTGACACTGAGAAAGTATATATGGATGAATAATAATAAATGAGCCTTGTTTTGCAGACCAGTAAAGTTTCAATACAACAGTGAGAACAGCACAGAGATAGAGGAAGGAAGTCAGTAGATACAAGCTGGTAGTGAACCACAATGACTCCCTCATCACGCTGGAATAAGAGTGTAAGATGGGGAAGGAAGAGACATGTCTATGTGCTTATCAACCGAACCGACATAATCAAGGTCACAAATTCCAATCTATTTAAAGAGCAGTCAAATAGAATAAAACTATTTGATCTTTACAAATAGACACTTTCTCTCCTGGACAAAGAAATAATTTTACATACTTGTAGCTACATGATAGTTCACAGCCGTCCACCTGCATACCTAACAACTAAAGCAAGCAGTCCCCAGATGCCACCTACCCGCCACCTCTCCTCACCTTGCCCTCATTCGCACCTCTCCACTCACTCCTCAAGGTTCTTTTCTTCCACAGAGCCTGCCCAAGTTCTCTAGAAAGTATTTTTCACCTTTCTTATTGTTACCTACTGCTATTAGGGCTTGAACATTCACTTGGACTTGCCCTTTCATTGCTAAATGTTTGCTATTCAATCTTCTTTCTCTACCCAGGATTTTTTCGAAAATCAATATTCATTCTAAGTTTACAGCACTGCAAAGGCGAAGGCCAGATCTGTGCTGAAGTCATCATATTATCTTACATGTACCATCATAACCCAACAACTTAACCACCTAGCGATTTCAAAAATAAAAATCTCACCTCTCCCAGAAATTTCCTCACTCTTGGGGAGTTTTAAAGAGTGGGTTAGCCTATTAGCTAGTCACTTTCTCAATCATATAGATTAAAAACCTTTATCTAACACTAACAATCATTAGTTTCATATACACATAAATTGTTTTTCCCAATGTATATAATTGTCACACAAATGAGTCAAAGACCAAAGATGGCCTCTATATTTTGGCCATAATATTGTTTATTTCTTCATGCAAGCTAAAATTCATTAGGACAAAAAGCCATAGCTACTTATCTGAAAGTTTTACACATACAATAACTTAAATCAGCTCAAAATTTTATCATGATAAAAACAGCCCCAACAAGCAAATCACTAAGAGATTACTCTGCATGCTACACAAAATCTCCCCGATGACTGTTATATATTCAGAAGACAGGGCCTTGTCATTATCTGGCCCTAGCTGAGGCCTTCAGAGCCTGCTGACCCACACTCACCACTGCCGCTGTATGCACAGAGATGCCGGTGAGTACCCTGGCCCTGTTCCTCTCCTGAACACCCCTGCACAGAAGCCTCTGGACAGGCACCTGCTGGGAGGAGCTCACCCACATGCAAACATGTTCAGGCATCATCCAGTAGAGCTCGCATGTACCACTGCCACTGTACCACGGTCCCATCCTTTCCCTAGATGGACTCTCAAACACCTCAAGTCCTTACAACAATGCATAGTATTCATTTCACAGGATGTTAATAAATTGTACCTGAAAAAGATGCTGAGTGTTGTATTCAGTTGGGGAATGTTTTACAAAGATGTCTATGGGCATCCCAGTGTTTACATTCACTTGGGATTCAGTCTCTCAGCATAGCATCTCTGAGAAAGGCATAAAAAGCTTGGTGTTTCACAGACTCGCTGCACCATGGAAAAGAACACTGCATGCATCTTATGAAAGCAGAGGGCATGGCCAAGTTATCACACCAGCCTCTGGGCTGAGGTGGGGAGAAAATAACATAAAGGGAAGATAACTTCTCTGTATGTTTCACATAAACTGTGGTTTCTTCTAATTACCATTCTCCACTAAAAAAAACTAGAGATCCTTTAAATATAGATGATCTCAGAATTGGGGAAAGAAAGTATTAACTGAGCCTGAAATATCTTTTATCTATGTAAGAAAGTAGTGAACTCCTCGTGGAATGAACAATGACATATGTAGGAGCTTAAAGAGCCAAGTATGTGGTTACTATCCTACTTCATTCTCCCCATTGTGGGTATTACAGGTGTACACCAGGCCCAGCTGACACATAATTTTTAAAAATATTTCCCATTAATTCTACGAGAGCCCCTTCCTCAGCATGTGAATGAGAAGCCTGGGGAACCACCAGATTCTCATTCAACCCAGAGCCCAGGCCTGGCATACAGGCCTGGTGTGGAACCCTTCAGCAGAACTCCCTGCAAAGAGGCTAGAGGCAAGACCCACCATCTGATCCAGGAGCAGAACATCTTGCCACAATGGCACAGATGGTTCAACTCCAAGGGATGCAGCAAAAAGAAGTGGAGCGCAGCAGCCAGACCCGAAGCACACCAACCTGGAGGAGTTTGAACTTGGTAGATCTGGACCAGGTGCTAAGGTAATAACTCTTATCTAAGCTCTATACCAAAGATCAGAAGACAATGCCATAAAAATGACAAAGAGAAGGAGCAAAATGCATTCTCAGGCTCTGAGCCCACCCAGAACAAATGCAGAAGCCACTAGCATAGAGTAAATTGGAAATCACACACCTGAAATCTCTGAAATAATAGTGTTGGAAGTAAAGAAACTACTGCAATCTGGGCATGGTGGCGCATGCCTACAATCCCGGCACTTGGGAGGCTGAGGCAGAAGAATTGTTGTGAGTTCAAGACCAGCCTGAGCTACAAAGTGAGCTTAGGGCCAGCCTGAACTGCATAGTGAGACCCTGTCTCAAAAAGACCAAAAAGAAAAAAAAAAAAAGAAAAGAAAGAAACAACTGCAGAAAGGCATAGAGGAAATCAGATCAGAAAGAATTTCTGAAGTAAAAAAAAGAAATGATAGCTATAATGAAAGAAGTACTAAGTGCTTCTAAAGAATACACTGATAAAAAATAGAGAATAGAAAAATGATGGAATCCTTGAATAAACAATATAGGAAAGAAATGAAGCTGATTCATAGCAATATATAGGAAATTACAACCTCAATCACAAGCTGGAAAAACCATTTGAATGAAAGTGAAAATAGACTTTCAGACCTCAAAGACACTATTGCAACTAGTGAAAAATGTAAGCAAAGATCTCTTAAAAACAACTAGGATGCAGGAACAAGTAATTCAACACCTTCAAGACGATGCAAAGATGAACAATGTGAGACTAATAGGCATCAATGAAAAAGAAGAAGTCAATACAAATGATACAAAAAGAATATGGGCAGAAGTAATAGCAGAAAACTTTCCAAATATGGGGCAACAATCTGACATTCAGGGAACCGAAGCATATAGAACTCCAAATAACATCAAACCAATTTAAACCACTCACAGACTTGATAATCAAGATTCCAGAAATTTGGTACAGGAACAGTATACTAAAAAGCTGCTAAAGAAAAGAAACAGATCACATTTAAAGGAAAACCCATCAGAATAACAGCAGATTTCTCTTCACAAATCAAGGCAAGAAGAGCATGGAGCACAGTACTCAAGTCTTGCAAGAAAACAAATTCCAACAAAACTCTCTTTCAAGTATAATGCAGAAGTTAAAATACTTCTATAACAAAGAACAACTAAAGAATTTCATGATGATAAAGTCAAGCCTACACAGACTACTAAAAGATGTTCTAGAAAGTGAGAAAAATGACCACAATTCCATGAATGAGAATGGAAAGAACCCACCAAATAGGCGAATAAGAGGTATACAAGTAAACATAGGAGAATAAGAGGTATACAATAGTAGTATTTCAGTTACTTTTTTGTGTACAGCAGCAAAATATGTCCATCAGCACACTCTACCACTGGACTTCTCTTGCACCCTATGGGTCATGATTCCATATGGGTCTACAGGATAGATTCCAAGGAAATAGCTGTAGCTCAGTCCCACAAGTGATACCTGGCCACCAATAAGTGTCATGGTCATTATCCATTCCCACAAACACTAGAACTAGAATACCCTATCCCCAAACTGTCAGAAGTGATGGTCATGTATTTGTCATTCCAGTATTTATCTTATGTTTTATTCTTAGTACTTTTATACTATCATGAAAACTTTTTCTTTGTTCAATTGTTTTGAAACATTTAATTTTTAATTAATTAGTATTTAATTTTCTGAATATTGTTTAATCTTAATTTTTGTTTTAAGATCTATACTATATCTTTGAATTACCATTTATCTAATAGATATCATATGATATTTTCTCCAAGTATTAGAAACTTTAAAAAGTATATCTCCATTTTCTGATCCCAGAATATTACTTCTTCCCTGTCCTTTATATACACATACACACACATATATGTAGGGAAAAAAGTATATAAAGTGACATAAGATTGGTACTGTTTTATAGAAATCTTCAATGGCCTTTTAAATAAGGGTCCATCTAAATTTT
>PVKA01043194.1:0-16905 GCA_004027165.1 Ctenomys sociabilis | reverse complement strand
TATTTATTTATTTATTTATTTATTTATTTATTTATTTATTTATTTATTTGTCTTTTTGAGACAGGGTCTCACTATGCAGTTCAGGCTGGCCTTAAGCTCACTTTGTAGTTCAGGCTGGTCTCGAACTCACAACAATCCTCCTGCCTCAGCCTCCTGAGTGCTGGGATTACAGGCATGCGCCAACACGCCCGGCTTGGGGCACTATTTATAATAGCCAAGAAATGCAAACCTATGTGTCTCTCAGCTAAAGATTTTTTAAATGTGAATTTATATACTGGACTACTATTCAGTCTTAAAAAGAATGAAATTTTGTCATTTGTAACAACACAGATGCAACTGGACTTGTTATTTTAAGTGAAAGAACCTAGGCACAAAAAGACAAGTACTACATGACTTCCACTCATCTGTAGGCTCTAAAAGAGTTGATCTCACAGAAGCTGAGGATGGAATGGAGGTACCAGAGGTCAAGGAGAGTTGGGCCTGGGGGTGGGAAAGACTGATCAAGGGCATTCAATAACAGAGAGGAGGAGGAGGAGGTTGGGTGGGCTGCTGCATAACATGGTGACTACCAACAGGGCCAGGGATGTAGCTCAGCGGCACAGCGTCTGCCTGGCACATGCAAGGTAGTTTGATTCCTGGTACAAAAAAACCCAAAACAAACAAGCAAAACCCTCCACAGATGATAATGAAATACTGTGTCTTTGAAAAAGCTAGACAAGACATATACTGAAACATACCATCATACCCCATATATAAACTTTTTATAAATTTATTATACATACATTTAAAAAAATCAATATATTATCCACCCGGCTTATTTTTCAGGTAAGTAAAAAATGGAATTCTAGCCAGGTGTAGCGTCACATACCTATAATCCCAGCACTCCAGAGGCTGAGACGGGAGGATCACTCCAAGTTTGAGACCAGCCTGGGCTACAGAACGTCTTAAACCAATATGAACTACATAGTGAGACCCTGTCTTAAAAAAACAAAACACAGGGTCCGGGAAGATGGTTCAGTAGAATAAGCACTTCCCTAGCAAGTGCAAGGTTTGAGTTCAATCCCAAGTTCCGCCAAAAAAAACACACCAAAAAACAAATTTAAAAAAACACACAAAACAACAAAAATGGAATTCTAAGCTGAGTACATAACTCAGTGGTACAGCATTTGCCTAACATGCACTAAACGCAGCTCTGCCAAGATAGAACTCTTACCTGGCAGATTAACTGTCATTATTCAATATTAGGCTTCAACATATTAATATGTTTTTACTATTCCTTAATCCTTATTACATAAGTTTTTCTTCCTTCAAAAAAAGAGGAACAGAGCCAGATGCATGGCACACAGCTTCAGTCTCAGTTGCTACTTAGGAGGCTGAGACAGAAGGAAGAAGTGAGCTCAGAGTTTCAAGAGCAGCCTAAGAGGGGACTGGAAGATAGCTCAGTAGAATAAGCGCTTGCCTGGCAAGTGCAAGGCCCTGAGTTCAATCCCTGAGTTCCGCCAAAACAAAAAAAAAAAGAGCAGCCTAAGAAATATAACAACCAAAAACAGGGTGGGAGTTGGACATAGGTGTTTGGCAAAATAATTATTTTTATACTATTTTTATTATTTAATGTAATTACCATTATATATAAACATTAATTTATTATGAATACTTGCCCTTTTGAGACAGGGCCTGGCTAAGCAGCTGGCCTCAAATTCATGTTCTTTTAACCTCAGCCTCTTGAGTAGCTGGGATGCAGGTATTTATCACTGCCCTCAGCTAAGTTATTTTAGTATATGTGTTGCTGAAGCGAGCACAGCTAAATTATGAATACTTTTTAAAGATATAGGAAACATTTAAGAAAGTGATTTCTGGGTTTCTCATATAAAATATTTAAAAGAAAGTGGAATTTCAAATATAAAGTCAGTATTTTTTTTCCCTTTCATTTTTGTTTTTTTTTTTTCACACAGAGCATTGCTATGTTTGTAGTTCAGGCTGGTATTGAATTCACTATGCAACCATAGCTGGCCTTAGATGCAAGACAGTCCTCCTGCCTCAGCTACCCAAGGGCTAAGATTATAGGTGCAAGACAAACAGTATTTTTAAAGATATAAAAATCTTTCAGAAGAAAATGGTACTTTCTGGCTAGTGGCACATGCCTACTGTCCTAGCACTTGAGTTTGAGATCAGCCTGGGCTAAAAGTGAGCTCAAGGTCAGCCTCCACTGCATAGAGAGATGCTGTCTCAAAATGACAGAAAAAAAAAAAAAAAGAAAAAAAAAAAAGAAATTGTTAGTAGATTCTTTAGGGCAGAGGAGATGGCTCAGTAGAATAAGCACTTCCCTGGCAAGCCCAAGGGCCTGAGTTCAACACCCAGTTCTGCCAAGAAAAAAAGAAATTGTCAAAATGACAGAAAAAAAAAAAGCAGAAGAGGAGGGAAAAGAAGAAAGAAAGAAAGAAAGAAATGAAAGAAAATGATACTCAACTACTAGCAGTGTTTCTTTAAAATCATACCCTGTTTTTATAATTTATACAACTAGGCTTCTTCCCTGCTAGGAAGCATGGGCCATACCTCTTAAAGCTTCCAGGAGTGGATCTCACCTAGGGTTGATTTTGGCTCTCACAGAAATGTGGCAATGTGGGGAAATATTTTTGACTATTACAACTCAGGGGAACAAGTGAGGAAAGAACAAGGATGCTGCTTAGTACCCTAAGTGTATGGGACAGTCTCCCACAAGTAACTACGTCCTGGGGATGTGGTTCAGTGGTAGTATGCTTCCCTAGTATGCAAAGGACTCTGAATTTGCTCTCCAGCACTACTCCCAAAAATGTATTACCTGGTCCACATGTTGATAAGACTGACTTTCAGAAGCTTTAGCTGTTATAAACCAAATTTTGCATAGTTTCAAAAGACCAGGGCCAGGGAGATAGCTCAGTTGAATAAGTACTTGCCTTGCAAGCACAAGGGCTGAGTCCAATCTCGAGTTCCACACACACACACAAAAAAACAAAATACCAAAATAATGTAACATTACATTATAACAACCCAGTTACAAACAACAAAACTAAGAATAAAAGTACAGTACCTTTTTGCACTGCAAATTTACCATTTCAGGTCTGGGGAAATCCCGCTCTATGTTCTCTGCAATGGTCTGCACTGCCATTAGCTGCTCGTCAATCTTCTGAAGCTCAGCAGTGAGAAGCTGCAGTCGCTGGGCTGCAGGGCTTGGCACAGCATGAGCTGCAGGGCTTGGTGCAGTGTAAGCTGCAGGGAGGTCCTGCAGCAGAGTCCTCAGCAGACAGCCTTCTGCAGAGTCGGACTCTGAGCTTTGTCTTTTGAATTGGAATCCTTGTTTAGGCAGATCTAAGTATTAATGAAAAGCAAAATCAGAATTGATTTTAACTAAGGGAGAGGCAGACACAGGAATATAATTTTGATGACTTAATCAAGCCAGTTATCACAATACTTTCTAAACCAGTTTTAATTTATTGTATCTGCAAATTTTGCTTTAGCTTCTATACCTCTGATATTTGTCTTTGTTGTTAAAAGTCTTTTCAGATAAGTATCAGTATACTGATAAGTATCAGTAACACAAAGCATTACAAGGCAGTTTGGCTCTTTTATATCCTTTGATGAACATACTTCATTACAAAGCAATTTAATATTTATGACTTTTTGAAATTCTAATTGAAAACCAACACCATCACACACTAAAAGGTGGGTTCAGTGGTGGCTATGTGGAGTCTCAGGAAAACATTAAGTGTCCCAGGGCCAGCATCAAATTCAAGGGCTCTCCCTACTCTTAGTCTCAGTTAATTCTTTTAAAGAATATTTTTGTTATTATTTTCATGTATTTTTTAATGTCATTAGTACAGGGTCTACAGGTTTCACTACATAGATCGGATGCATAATGTTCCTTCAGCTTCCCACGAGCTGGGATCACAGGCATGCACGCCCAGTCTCAAATCACCATCTCAGCACACCCCAGGGGTGGGGCCTGCACAGCACACCAGAGATCAAACCCTAAGCCCTGCATCTGCCTAGGCAGGTACTTTAATCTGCTGAGCTATTTGGCAGGCCCAAGACATGCTCTTTCTTTGATGTGCTGCACTGTTTACCTGCTGAGCCCATCCCTCTATCATTCCCTTTACCCAGCAGTATTTTCTGGGTGGCAGCCCCTGCTCACACCTCTGTTCACTCTTCCCATTCTCTCTCAGTGATGCCACTGAAGCACAGACAATGCCCACAGCCATGGAGTGCTCCTTAGCACCATGTGAGCTGGACATCTAGTTGGGTTGTCCCATGAGCATATCAAACTAAATTCATCTTCCTCTTTCATAGTCCTCAGTAAAGAGCATAACCATTCAACCTATTTCCTAAGCCAGGGGCCTGAGTCAAAGTTTCCCCTCTCTTTCAGGTCCAAAGTGATACCAAGTATCATGATTTGGCCTCCTAAACATCTCTATTCCTACCACCACTGCTTAACTTGAGCTCTGACAGATGGAAAAGAATGGCAGCACATGCCTGTAATCCCAGCACTTGGGAGGCCGAGGCAGAAATACCATCATAAATTCAAGACCAGTCAGAGCTACCTATTGAGGTAAGCCTCAGCTAAGAGCAAGATCCTCTATCTCAATGTCTCAACCAACCAACCAAACCAACCAACCAAACCAACCAACCAAACCAACCAACCAAACCAACCAACCAACCAACCAACCATAGATGGACAGCAAACACTACCCCTTTATTTCCTATATAGTTCACCTTCCACACAGGCCTTTGGAGAATATTTTTTTCTCCCAATACTGGATAATGAACCCATGGATCATAATAGTACAACACTAGCCCCTTTTTATTTTGAGACAGGATCTCACTAAATTGTTTATGCTGGCCTTCAATGTGTAATTGCCCTAGCTGAGCTCCCTGAGCAGCTGGGATGATCACATCTAGCTGGAAACAGCTCCTCAAACCATATCTCAGAGAGCAATCTTTTTCTACCTAAAATCTTTGGATACCTTCTATTTTAAAACCAGTGCCTTTGCCTTATAAGTCTAAATGCCTTAATGTGATAGATAATGGTACACATAATCTTTCCTCTCCAAAGTGTCCATTAAACTTCTGTGTTACTGTGTAATCAATTCTATCTGAATGCTGCCTTTACATTCCTTTATGATTCCTCCAAATTGTCTCTAATATCTGGTATAGATGAGATCCTGTTGTACCTACGAATCTCACCTATACTACCATTATAGTATATATCAATATATCACAACACCCCTTTACTTGTTTGTTTTTAAGACAGGGTCTTGCTTCAGTGTAGCCTAGGATGCCCTTGAACTTGTGGAAATCCTGCCTCAGCCTCCCTAGTGGTGGGATTAGTCATGTACAACACCATGTCCCACTTCACCTCTTTATCTCTATCATCTTTCCTCCACAGGCATGCCCATTATGGGTGAGCAGCTGGCATGCCTCTCTTCTTTAGCTCCAGAATCTGCTCTCTAACCTAGTGTCCATAGAATAAAGGTCAAAGAATGATTGTGATGCTTATTATTTCTACCATATAGAAATTTTGTGAAGACCATCTTATGTGACACCTTGCTTTGAAAAATGTGAATCATTGAATACATGAAAACATCACTGTTATTTTCAGTCCCATTTTAAGGTGAATCTTCCCATGAGAAAACGATGGTCACAGTGATGTATGTAATCCTCCCTCTACCTATATTAAACTTGGCTCTCATAGGATCTTACCAGCTACTCTGCCTACTTCTCAGCAGCCTAAAAGGGGGCTCCCCAATCACAGGAAAGACAACATGCAAGCCGCTCCTCAGGGCTCCTTTGTGCATGCCAAGTTTTCCTACCTCTTTCTACCATAACAGGAATGCAGGGAGAGAGCTGGCCAGGGAGCACACCCTGCTGTTCACCTCTGTCCTGCTGTCTGCCTTTGGATGCTGCCAAGGGAATCCCAGGCTCCTTTCCTTCTTCATCTGTTCTCCAGCTTTTTCCTTCCAAGTAGGCTGGAGCCACTTTTGTAGGTTTAAAAAATAAATCCACAGTGGTATTGGCAGATTCTATCAAGAATATGAAAGGCATACAAAGACACCTGTTATGCTTTATGTCTAGTTGTCCCTGCAAAGCTTCATGCAGTTATGGGGTATACTTCTAGAGTTTGTGATTAATTCATGATCCAGTGCTGGGGTTATAGGTGTGAGTGCTGGTGGGAATATGGATGTAAGTGCTACACCTAGTCTAGAGCGGATAGCCTGAATGCAACATAAGAGAGACAGACTTGCTCTCTGTGGCCATTACTGCTGCTACCCTTCCCTTCTGCTCTTGCTGTTTTTCTGTTTTCCACCACCATGAATTGCTACTCTCTGCCTTGGAGCCAGCCAAGTATGGACTTGAACCTTCACTAACTGAGCTAAATAAATCTTTCCTTCCTTAATTCTGGGTATTTTGTCCCAGCAAGGAGAAAAAAGTAACTGAGACAACACCAAACTTCTAAATAACGTAATTAATATTTAATTGAATGTGAACATCAATATCCAAAAGTGCACTGAGTTTGCAGAAGGAGAGCTAAAGACATGATTAGATGTAAGTGCTATCCTAAATACTTTTTCAAAATGTGTCTTAAATATGGCAAGAAGTTATTACCTTCACCCTTAAAACTATGTGGTACAAGAGCATTGCTGACTGTTGCTGCCAGGTAATGTAACTCTGCAGAAGACGGGACATCTGGGGGATTGCTCTGAGGCTCACTCACACCCTCATTTGCGGGCTCTGCTCCAACAGGCAGTTCCTCCAGATCACCGGCTTCAATGTCAATCACCTTTATGTAAGTGTGTCCCACCTGAGTTAAGACACATAACAATTGTAATTTCTACTTTAGTTGTCCAATCTGCCAAAAAGTTTTATCTTTTAATTGTATTTATAATAAGCAAGAATAACATGTATGGACCTTAGAGAAAGCTGCAAGAAGTATGTATTATTGGTTTAGTTTACAGTGTTTGGGGACATAATAAATTAAAGTCTGGCCTTCCCTATGAAGATTTTTAACATCATTTCACCCATGGAACCTATATAATGGAGTGTCACACTAGGATGACCATAATACATTATAGCAAAAAGTTACTATTAAGACTTCTGAATACACAAACCACATTTGCTACCATATGAGGTGTTGAAGGTGACAGAGGTTTCTCTGCTTTTTCAGTGGAAAGTTTGATATTTAGATATACATCTGGTACCAACAGCTGACGATCACGCAAAAGTTCATGTTCTGAAAATCAAGAAGAAAAACCAGGAATGTAGCCTGCCTGGAAAGCATGAAATTCTGAGTTCAATTCCCAGTACAAAAACAATCAAACAAACAAACAAATGTGCAACAAATAGTCACAAATAGTTCTAAACCATTAATTTTATAAGAACAAGTTAGCAACAAACATAAAATGTATGTTTCTGAAATTGTAAGTAGATGCTTCAAGGGTATCAAGAAAGCAATTTTTTTTTCCTATTTTAAGGGCAATTTATTCTAGAATCATAATTAAATGAAGACTGGATGCTGTATTTCTTATATGAATGATTTGCAAGAGCAGTATTATGTCCAAGACCAAGTGTGGTGGCACACACCTTTAATCACAGCAGTTGGGAGGCTGAGGCTGAGGATGTTAATAATTGATAATTTGTTGAAATAATTTACTGATGCAGGAGGAGCACTATGAGTTTGAAGCCAGCCTGGGCTACATAAGTAACTTCGAGGCTAGCCTGCACTACACAGTGGACTTTGTCTTGGGGAAAAAAAAAAACAACCGTGTTGAGAAAATGCTATAAATTTTGTATTTTCATCTCAGATATATTAGGTCATATTTATTTTATTTTGAAGATTTTCACTTAGTCAGACTTTAGGACATAATCCTATAAATATATTTTAAAACTTTCAATCATTGTCATTTATTTTTATTGTTTGAGAGATACAAGTCATATTCTTTAAATGGGTACCATTCAATGGCTTTTAGTACGGGGCAGCCAATAGCTCAATTTCACTACTTACAATGTTTTAACATCCAAATTTCACAAGCACTATTTGCTTTTTATTCCACAGGAAAGCACAAGGCTGCCACTATGTAGGTCAGTAGACAGTGTAATTCTGTTCCTTTTGTTCTAGGGCCCTAATCTTATTTTCTAGCATTTCAATTACAGTAAAACATTATTTTTAAATTGATTCAAGATACATTTCATGCATAAACTATAACTCATTACCATACTGAGTACTGGATACTCAATTATAACAACTCAGTAGTTGTTACACCAAGGCTTGAATTAAAAGTTGACCAAAAAACTAAGAAAAAAAAAGCTCCGAATATTTAATTTGTCATTCATCTCTATTATGTCAGATGAATGGTGTAGCTGCCTTTTTTGTTTTTTCTTTAAACTGGGAATTGTACTCTAGCTTTGGGTTCATGCAGATTTAACTTTTACTAAGTCACATTGTTGTCTAGGGAAAAAAAAAAAAGAAATCTCACCTGAGACTGAAGAAGTAATTTGTTGATTTTTACCACTTTCAGAGATAACTTCTTGAGAAGTAGCTTCCTTATCTTGTCGTCAATGGAAAATGTGAAGGAGAAAGAAAAAAGAATTTCACAAACACAGGAAAAAATATAGACATTATGTATGAAAGATGGCAGGAAAGTAGGCTGACAGCCTAACAATTTAATTTTTACATAGTTAACATAATTTCAGGTGTCACATGCATTCAGCTGGGTAAATCTTAGTTAATACTTGGCCACCTTTAGAAGACTTACACAGCAGGAAGGCACAGGGCCTATAAGGCTCTTTCAAAGACATACTCAGGTAAAAACATTTAAAGAATGTTGCTAAAAAAATATCATTTATATCAAATCTTTTTTATATGTAGAACTTTGTTTAGAAAAAAATCACAAAATAATGCCTTTTGAAAAATTATTGGGCCTGAGAGATAGCTCAATAGACTAAGTAAATCACCTGCTTTGGCAAGTGCAGGGAGCAGGGTTTGATCCCCGGACCCATATGCTCTGACAGCTTTGCCTCTGGGGTACTCTGAGCCGGCACCAGGTCTAGGAATGGTGACGCACAGCTTTATGGCATAGCTATAAAAAATAATATGCTTTTGAAATACTTTTTCTACTCATTTTCTGACATAAGGAAATGAGTAGAAATAAAAATGAGACAAAAAGGATAGAAAATATAGGCATCCCTTGTTCTCCAAATCTTACCTACTGCTGAAAATATGCTGGGGGTGGTCATACCAGGAAACTAGTTTATTACTGCAAATAAGAAAAGTGGTGCCCAGCCCATTAAATTTTTCCAAATATCAAGTAACTCTTAAAATACTCCAGTAAAGACGCATCAAGGGTTCTTATAAAGCCTTTTAAATATCGGTTCATAATTAACATTCCTTTTATTCATTAATATGCATACACTACACAATAATTATTATTTTTTTAATTTTAGGGAAAGGTCTACGGGGTGTTCAGGGTCTCACTACTAGACTGGACTCGTAGTGATCTGCCTGTTTATAGCCTCCCAAGAGCTGGAATTACAGGCATGCACCACTACACCCAGTCTCAATTGCTGTCTCAGCATGCTGGGCAGGCCTTGGCATTGAATGCCCTGGCCCCTAACCCTGCTTGCAGGTGCTTTAATCCACTGAGTTATTATATGGCCGGACTTATACAATATTGAACATAGACATGAATTACCTTCAGTATTGCAGCAAGCATGCTGTGATGCAGATATAATACAATGAAATAATATGTTAAAGATCTAAGAGTACAAGGTACATGGAAAAAATAACACTGGGACTCATAAGGGTTAGACTTTCAGGGAAATGCTAGGGGAAGACTAGATATCTAGAGGACAACAATTCAGACAGTCAAGAGAAGATACCTTTCCTTTATATTACTTTCCCAAACTATATAAAATATGCAAACAACTGAAAGATAAAACAATCTCAAAATCATAAGTGGTATGATTCTGGTTAGCTTTCATCTTTGCAATAGCTTTCTATATTATCTAAAATGTTTAAAGTGATCATTTATTTTTAAAATGTCAATAAATATTTTATAAATAAGAATTAGAGGGAATTTTAAAAGCTTTTACACAAGGAAAAGAAACTTGACAAACCAAAAAAAAAAAAAAAAAAGGATTACTGTAACATAAATGCAGGACACTATTCAAGATAATGTTCATAGTAATTTTTTTATTTTTTGAGACAGGGTCACACTATGCAGCTCAGGCTGGCTTTGAATTTACTATGTGGGCCAGGCTGAGTCCAAACACGGCAGATCCTCTCACCTCTACCTCCGAAGTGCTGGTATTACAGGCAAGTGTCACCATGCCAGGCTATGATAAACTACATTAAGGAGGATGTTTGTCCAGCAATAACAGCAGATCCTCCAACACTTATTTCCTTTACTGTCATGCACAGGTCATAGCCCTCCCACACTAACCCCAATCCAGTCTTCTTTGGAGCTCAACTTTACTTATCCTAGGACCTCAGCCTGAGACACACAGTTCCAAGTGAAGGCAACTAGTGACCCAGAGAATATAATCAAAAACATTATATAAAAAAAAAGGCATTTTATCTATTGATTTAGGATGTAATCCAAGTCTGTTGTGAACATAAATTTCTACTATGTTTTACTTAGATTATCAAATATTAAATTTATAATTTCCACTGGTTTGGGAAGTATGACAAATATCACATTATTTAAAATTATCATTGAATCACTCCCTTAAGCAGTCTAGGAATCTTATATATATCGAATATATGAAAAAAACAAACAGTATTTTACCTGGCTCTGTATTTGTACTTGCATCCTGACTTCCTACTTTCTTTTCTACGGAGGCCATGAAATGCAATCCAGCTGAAGTACTAATGTCATGATGTAGCATTTCTTAAATATAACAAAACATTACAAACAATCACTAAGCAGCCAACATGTTACTAGGAAGTTAGGATATTACCAAAGTATTCTTCATGAAATGGTTTATAAACTCAATCTCAAAAAGGCAGTGGAATAAAAACCAAAATTGTGAAAGACTGTTTAACCTAAAAAGCTAATCACTATCTTGGTTAATGAAGACCCAGAAGAAGGTGCTAAAAAGGAGTGATGGTCAGATTGCTATTCTAGAATAACCATGAAGCCCATTTGTCGAGAAAAAATTTGAGTGGATGTAATTGAAGTAAACAGTCAGATGAGGCTACTGATGTAGTTTAGCTAGAGGACAAACTAGGGAATTATGAATGAGGTAAAAGAGAAGAACTAGGTGTCAACTAGATAAGAGAGGCAGGGGAAATGTGGAATTCAGAATAATGGCTTTTTGGTTAGGTTGGTCTTAACACAAATGGAGATAGAAATCACAGGAAAGAAACCAATTTGGGGATGAGCACCACGAACTTAGACTTCACTTCTTGGACTCAAGGTAATTTTTACCATAGCAGAAAAGTTCAGCAGAAAGTACAATCAAAGTTCAAAGTATACTATAACAGTTTGGATTTACACTTGTATTTTCCTTGGAGATGATTGGAGAGATTAGTGAGGTAACAGTATCATGATAAACTGTGATTTAACAAAAAATATATTGGTCTTCCACTTTAGTTTCAGGCAGAGTTTCTTGCACCCTTAAAATTTCCTAAGTGAGAGGAATGCCTTTCGTTATTTATAGTGAGCTCCTCCTTATGTTTTGAACAAAAATTTCTACTATGTTTATGCTAAGAAGGTAAATCCTTGGCAGGTTTTTAGATGGCTTCAGAATGGGTCTGGACACCAGGAGAAACACTTAGAGGATTGGAACTATCAGCCCCTTAACCAACTAGTGTAAGCTAGAAACAACTTAATTTTGTCTAAGTACTGAAACTTAAATAAAAATTCTGAAATACAGGCTAAAAGGGGCTTCTAGCTGCTGGACACAGGGATGTGCTCACTGTAGAGGGGATGGAAACTACTACTAGGCTATTCCTGAAATGTATCCTTCATTTAAAAAAGGACTGTAAATGTAAACAAAACACTTCCCTAAGTCCCATGAACTGCTGCAATGAATTAATGAACAGGTGTATGTATGTATAAAGGGTGATTAGGTAAGGAGGTAGGCATGATTTGTGCTGCTGAAAGAATCCTTGAAGGGCCAGGAAGATGGCTCAGTAGAATAAGCATTTGCCTGGAAAGCACAAGAGCCTGAGTTCAATCCCCAGTTCTGCCAAAAAAAAAAAAAAGGAATCCTGGAATCTAGTCAGCCAGGTAGCAATGTGGGTATCCCGGGGACCCTATCTGTACCTTGTTCCCAATTAAAGCACTCTTAGGGACTGAGCTGCTTTACCTGGGTGTCCAAATAGTAAGTGTCAGAACAATGGTATCAGAGAACTATTGTTTGCTATGACACAACAGACATCCACCAGATGAGTACTGCATAAAAATATCTAGCAATACAGGAACATGTTTAACAGTATGTAAAAACACGTTAAGCTATAAACAAATACAGAAGTGTAAGCATTTGCAGGTATGTGCATGTAATATTTATAAAACAAAGTCTGAAAGAATATTAACACTGGTTAGCTCCATGACAGAAAGATGGTAAATATTAATATTATTCTTGATTCTTATTTGTACTTTCTTTTTTTGTATTTTAGGGAAGGGTCTATAGGGTGTTCAGGGTCTCACTACTAGATTAGACTCATTGTGATCCACCTGTTAACAGCCTCCCAAGAGCTGGGATCTCATTTGTACTTTCTAACCTTTCTTCTATAAGCATGTATTACCTTAACAGAGTGAAAAACAAAAATCTTTTTTTTTTTTTGTGGTACTGGGGACTGAACTCAGGACCCTGCACTTGCCAGGCAAGTGCTTATTCTCCCTGCCCCCTCCCCCGTTCTTTAATAAACTTTTTTTTTTTTTTTTCCTGTATTTTAGGGAGTGATTCTCCTGTTTAGAGCCTCCCAAGACCTGGGATAGTAGGCGCGTGCCACCATGCCCAGTCTCATTCACTGTTTCAGCAAGCCCTGGGAGCGGGGCTGGCACAGCTGGCACAGCAGGCCCAGGGATCGAACCCACGGTCTCTGTGCCTCCTTGCAGACACTTTAATCTGTTGAGTTATTTGGCTGGCCCTGAAAAAAATTTTTTTAAGAGTGAAAAAAAAAATTTGTGTGCTTTTTTGTTTTTCTCTTTGAGAGAGGGTCTCATTGTGCAGTTCAGGCTGGTCTTCAGCTCACTTCATAGACCAGGTTGGTCTTGACCTCCCAATGATCCTTACGCCTCAGCCTCCCAAGTGCTGGGATTAAAGCTGTGCACCACCATGCCTGGCTAGAAAGTAGTATTAAGATAAAACAACTACAGCTGGATTAGAAAGTAAAGCCTGGGGCCAGGGAGATAGTTCAGTCACAGCTGCCTGGCAAGTGCAAGGTCCTGAGTTCAATCCCCAGTATATACATAAAGTGAAAGACTAGTTAAGCAACTCAGTGGCCTTGAGAAAGGAAATGAAGACCCAGACAGAGACTAAAGTGCATTCAGGGGGATGGAGATGACAAATAAAAAGGTGGCTTTAAAGGTAAAAAATCTAGAAAATTAATACAATGGTGATACCACTATTGGGAGGATGGTAATTTTAAACTATTGATTAATTTAAGGTAAAAAATAAAACCAAATGACTATACCTGTATTGGTATACTATGAAAGTATTTAAGAGCAAAAGTCATGGACATTTCTGCTCTGATAAGCACAGGAACAGGTAAGCTGAGGAGGTGATACTGGGGAGTAATCCTTAGGGAATATATAAATTCAAGAAGCAAGAAATAAACTTAACTAGTAAGATATGACTGACCATCTATAGATTGTTTCTTATTGTAATGTGTATACATTTCCTATGATTAAGTCAATTCTAGGCATATTCTCCCATAATTTCCTTTTAAATCTTATATCTTCTTTGAGATTCTGTTTTATTGACTATTTTTTTTAAAATTTATTTATTTATTACAGTGTCTCGCTACACATCATGGATTCTTTTTTGCGGGGGGGGAGGGTGGGTCAGCTCAGCCCGCCCTGTGGGGAGGGGCTGGCATGGCATGTGGTGCTGGGGATCGAACCGCGGTCCCTGAGAGCTTGCCTAAACAGGTGCTTTAGATCGCTGAGCTATCTTGCCAGCCCTTATTGACTATTCTTATGACTGGATCAGCAAATATTTCCTGTAAAGAGTCAGACAGTAAGTATTTTAGGACTTATGGGCATTATGGTCTGTGTA
The DNA here is from genome assembly GCA_004027165.1 of Ctenomys sociabilis. Classification (NCBI taxonomy): domain Eukaryota; kingdom Metazoa; phylum Chordata; class Mammalia; order Rodentia; family Ctenomyidae; genus Ctenomys; species Ctenomys sociabilis. Next base: position 2,652 of record PVKA01043194.1, on the reverse strand, counting down.
GTGGGCTTTCCCCTTGCTGGGATTAAAACATACCTGATATAAACACAATTTTAGGCAGTGGTTTAATATGCCTCATGCGCCGGGCGTGGTGGCGCATGCCTGTAATCCCAGCACTCGGGAGGCTGAGACAGGAGGATTGTTGCGAGTTCGAGACCAGCCTGAGCTACACAGTGAGCTCGAGGCCAGCCTGAACTGCATAGTGAGACCCTGTCTCAAAAAGACAAAAAAAAAAAAAAAAAAAGCCTCATGGTTTCAGCCAACAACAGGCTGGCTCTAAGGCAGATACCCTGGAGACAAGGGCTGAGAAAACAAAGCTGCTAGGGACAAGGCACCAGAAAGGAGCATGGAAGGCCGCCTCCATGACCTACCCAAACTCACCCAGAAGTGTGTTTTCCTAATCTCCAGTCAGCTCTCTAGTCAAACAAGTTGGCAATTAAGTTTAACTGTCACAGAGGCTGCTGCAAGTATCTGACTATGAAGAAGTATGAAAGCAGTGATATTATAAGACAAATAGATATTAGCTGTGTTTCAACACAACTATCCTTAAACTGTACTATAAATAAGCATAGTACAGATCTGGGTTTTAGGTCATACTGTCAATTACTGACATATTGGATAAAACACCAAAACAAACACACACCCTCCATTTTGTTAAAAAGAACATTAAAAGTTCAGTGTCATTTTTATACTTATTTCTAGAACACTGATAATAACTTAAAACTTAAAATATTAACCATGCATTTACTTACCAAAAGGAATGTTGAAATTATCCAAAGGCTGACAATCACGATGTTCTTGTTCCTAAATGAGTTCCCAAATAACCAATCTATGATTAATTCCAAGACATTTATTATTTTGGAAGAAAATACTCAGTTTCTATCAAGATTGTTGGATTCATAGATATAGGCCCAAATCTTATTCTAGGCAAATGTACTCTAAGCTGCAGTTTTTTGGGGTTTTTTTGTATTTCAGGGAAGGGTCTACAAGGTGTTCAGGGTCTCACTACTAGATTGGACTCATAGTGATCCGCCTGTTTACAGCCTCCCAAGAGCTGGGGTTACAGGTGCACTACACCACAGCCAGTCTCAACTGCAGGCTCAGCGTGTCCCAAGGGCGGGGCCAGCCTGGTCGGCCTAGAGATTGAATCCCTGGCCCCTGCGCCTGCTTGCAGGTACTTTAATCTGCTGAGCTAGTTGGCCAGCCCTTAAGCTGCAGTTTTTGATTTTCCATTTGAATGTTTTCCACATTCACAGCTCTGTATGTGCAGGTGTGTGGAGGGAGGATGCAGGGATCACTGCACTGAATGATGGAAAGCTCTCCTCATCACAACCTGAAGCTTCTGGCACTTGGACTAGACAAGATGTAAAGAACACTGAGCATCAGGGAAGAATCTACAGGAGTTGTCCTATACCTTGGGTTTCACGACAGTTTCTGAGTCCTCACTATTAATGAGAGATTCTTCTGGCTGGAAACTCACATTTGGTTTTCTACACAATTTCTCAGATCTTTTTTCTTGTAGCTCTTTCTCAGCTTGTCTCCTTTGCCTGTTAAAAATAATAGTATAAATGACATTTCTATTCTTTGTGTATTAATTTTTCTTATTTGTATTATGTCGTATGAAATGAAGGCAATAATCAAAATTATGCTAATTATTTCTAATAGGATTTAATTAAACTAGATATTCTGATAGAATACAAATAAATATAAGCAAAAAATCAAGGAAATGTGTAGTGACACATTCCTGCAATCTAAGCACTTGGCAGGTAGAGGCAGGAGGACTGCAAGTCCCAGGCCAGTCTGGGATAGAACAGCATGTCCCATGAAATTTATTTCCAATTCCTCTACAACTGAACTTACTATTCTATGTTGGTCACTGGAATGTCACAACAGGCATGTAAGTAATTTCCAAATTCTCTTTTCTGCAGATTTGAAGTTGGTGCCTCAAATCCCATCACACACCTCCACTTGTCTATTTGAAGACATTAAGCATACTTACACCACTGAAATCCCAACAGAGGAAAGAAGTGCCAAAAAGGTAAAGGAAAGACAGAGGAAATACCTGAAAAGGATGAAAGGAAGTAACCATTTCTGGAAAGAATACTAATAATAGATTTTATAGCCTGATTAATGTGAAATTTATTTATTTTTATTTTTATTTGGTGGAACCAGGGATTGAACTCAGGCACTTGCCAGGGAAGCACTTATTCTACTGAGCCATCTCCCCAGTCCTAATATGAAATTTAAAGACTATTTCCTAGCACTGGGGAAGATAGCTGAGTGGCATAAGCACCTGCCTGGCAAGTACATGGTTCTGAATTTGATCCCCAGTACCACCAAAAAAAAAAAAATTCCTAGACTTAGTAATAATCTCCCATCAGTATGTGTCTTGAACATTGATTATGGTTAAAACATTGTAACATGTGCAAGTCAGAGATTTGCTTTTTACATGTATACAGCCCAATGCCCCAAAACAATTTATATCATCATCTACTCTATATATTATGGAGTCTAGAAAGCAGATAAATAACAAGAAATACTGGCTCAAAGTGTTGGACAGTACACAGAATAATGTATGATACCAAATATTTGTTTTTTTTTTTTTTTTTTTTTTTTTTTTTTTTTTTTTTTTTTTTTTTTTTTTTTTTTTTTTTT
>PVKA01043193.1:0-16905 GCA_004027165.1 Ctenomys sociabilis | reverse complement strand
GACTGCGAAGACTGGAGCTCCACCGCGAAGGTCGGAGCTCCCCTGAAGTGGCGCGGCTGCAAAGTGGTGTAATGAAGACCGACATTTTTCCAGGGAAGTGGGGCAAGCAGAAGCCTTCCTCAACCCGTTTGTATACCCTTTTTGTGCTGAATCATTATAGGACAGGGAATCCCCACCCAAGAGGAGCCAACCAAACTTCCAACATCTCAAGTTGACCGAGTGTATCAACCACCACCGTTGGATAGATAGAGATAGGTACATATAGACATAGCATAGCATAACATTTTAAAGAGCATTAGCGGGCTGAGGAGATGGCTCAGTGGAATAAGCGCTTGCCTGGCAAGCACGGGAACCTGAGTTCAATCCCCACTTCTGCTAAAATAAAAAATAAATCTGAGTTTCGTTAAAGAGCATTAGCTGTTACTTTAAAATTTTAAATCTTGACCTATCCTTTACTTATGGATATTAAGAATTAAAAACTATCAGTGGATCTCCCCACTTCTCACCTTCATGTGGCATTACAGAATTAGCCTTCAGGATTACTTCTTTCTTTTGTGGTAAGTCCACGCATCTGTGTGGACTCCTCTTTTGTGCCACTTTCTGAGCACTCCTGAAGGTCCACTTTCATGTCTTTGGTTACATTGTCATAGCTGCCTTGATGTCCTGACTCTCTTATCTTTCATGAGCATCTAGACTTTGGGGATGAGCTGCAGTGGCAGAGTGCCAGATCCAGTGGGTACAGTGGACGGGGGCACACAGCAGTATTTCCAAAAGTCTGTCTTTCTTCTGGATGGCACTTGGTGACTGCATTCATTATACATTTTTTAAAAAAATCAGACCTTCAAAGGACATTCACAAAAGAAGGCTTCCCTTCCAGAACTGTTTCAGAAACTAACAGAGGGATGTATGTTAGAAATGAGGGACAGTGATTTGAGGGGATTAATGGCAATGTGTCTTTCACTGTAATTATTTCTAATATGAACATTTACCATATTTTCTGATCATGTCTTGTACATTTTTATTGAATATAATAGAAGTTGGATGTAAAATTTATTGTTATTGGTATAATCAGAGATCCTTGTAAGCATGTGCCACTGTGCCTGGACTCTGGCTGGCTCAGCCTGCCCTGGGGGTGGGGCTGGTGTGACATGTAGTGCCAGGGATCAAACCGTGGTCCTTGTGCTTGCCTAAACTTGCCTAAGCAGGTACTTATGAGGATATCTGATTATACCAATAATTATAGCATTTATATATTGCAAACCATTGTTTATAATATACCTGTTGCCTTCTGTATATTATTTGTCACATTTGCATTTTATTTGTAACTGTCTCAACAATTTCGGCCTTTTTAAAAAAAATGTATTTGGTACAGCATCTTGTTACACAGGCCAGACTCGTAGTGATCCTACTGGTTCCAGTCTCCCCAGCACTGGGATTCTAGGAATGCGCCACCATTCCTGGACTTAGTGCGCCCGGGGGCGATGCCAGTGCAGCATGTGGTGCCAGGTATCCAATACTGGTCCCTGCGCTACCCAGGCAGGTCCACAGTCCCCTGAGCTGTCTCATCGGCCCTCAACAATTTTAGTCTTAATTGCAGGTAATTCATAGCAATAGTTTTTTTTCTAACTTTCTTTAGGTGGATTGAACTGAACAGGTTGGTAAGTTTACTCTATTTGTTATGATTTCCAAGGACCTGCTATTAAGTGTAGAACAGAGAGACCAGAGGGGAAAAATATCATGAGAGCTGATCACATCTGTGCTTTCGATGTGCTGCTTTTGAGGTGCTTTAGGACAGAGCAATCCTGGCTGACCTCTGCTCTTTTTTAAAAATGTATTTGGTTGTTGCAGGGTCTCACCCTGCAGCTTGGACTCGTGGTGATCCTCCTGCTTTTAACCTCCCCACTGTGCCACTATGCCCACACTCTGGCCAGCTCAGCCTGCTCTGGGGGCGGGGCTGGCAAGGCATGTGGTGCCGGGGATAGGACTGCACTTGCCTAAGCAGGTGCTTTAGTCCACTGAGCTGTCTCTTTGGTCCTGACCTATGTTCTTGTCAGGAGGCAGCGAGAAGATGGAGACCCTGGTGCCTGAAGCTGTGTTCATAGCTAGAGTTTTCTGGAGACAAGGAACCCCTTGAGTTTCATAAGAATCCTTTTCCCCTGGATGTGATGTTTCATTCTTAAAATTAAAAAAAGAGAGCTTTTCCACAATGTTAAGAGTAATAGAGGGAAATCCACCCAGTCTCAGACTTGGCTTCCATGTTATTCAATGCCAGATCAGTGGAACAGTGACCAGTGCACTCCAAGACCACCACTCAAGGTCATAGCCATCCACTCAAGGTCATAGCCATCCACTCAAGGTCATAGCCATCCACAGTAATTGGAAACAGGCAGACATTACCAATTATGAAAAATCCAGATTATGGAATCCTTGAACCTCTCTTAATTACTTGTGTCTAAATTACCTCTCTTCTGATATTGATGTCTAGAAAACATCCTATTATCTGATATGTTTGCTACAAACTTAAACTAAATATAATTATTCCAGGAGAGCTCATTATTCTGTTGATGTGTTTCCTAGACACTGTCTTCGACTTAATTTTCATTTATTTATCATTTTTTTCAACCATTCCAAGTACCACAAAGAAGTAAAAAATAAAGATTAAGAAACTTGAATCAGCTTGTTATCAGAGAAGCAATTTTACCCACCAAAATCTTTTCTTCCATCTTTTCATTTAGCAGGGCCCCATATACTGCTTAAACATCATGGATAATAAGGGCAAAACCCAAAACACAGCTGAGGAAGAAGATAAATAAAACATACATGCAGAAATCAATAAATCATATTAAATTTTATGGAGAAATATGTCCAAGGAGCAGTGAAGGAAAGATTCCTTCCAAGTGATTCAGCAAGGAAGACCTGAGAGGAAATGAAAAGAGAACAGTAAGACATTTGAGTACTTATGAGGTACCAAATGCTTAAGTGGGTATTTAAAATTTGTTACACATTTAATCATCAAATAGCCTATGAAACAAATATTGTGATACTTTATTAACAGTAAAGGAAGATAAGGTTTAGCAACTGAAGCCCATCTGGTCAACTCCAGATTGATCAAAGCTTCCTTCCCAAAGCCATGTGACTCAAAAGGCTGGAACCTTTCAACCACAGAAATTGGCTCGTCTTGGGAGAGAAGAGTGGTTGCCTAGAAGGAATTCTGCATGCCCACATGCATATGTGTATGCTTGTGTGTAAATTAGTGTTTTTTATTTGCAGGAATTGGTGGCCAGCATGTTAAACGTTCATAGTCAAAATCCTGCGGAATCAATAGCCCTTTTTCTTCTGAATGAACTAGAAATTAATTTGTATGAAAAGATTAACAGCCCAAATTTAATTAAATTCTATATTTTAAGTCTGAACAATATTATTTAAGAAATACTTAATCATTTTATTTTGCTGTTTTGGATTAGCTTTTTAAAGACAAAAGACTCCAGGCTCCAATTAGCAGCTGCCAAAAATTAATTTAAGTAACCTAATTGACTACTCGCTGTAAGCCATATAGAGTCTTGGTGCTTAAATAGTTTAATTCCTTGTAAAAATGTGAGCTTTATTCTCTCATATAATACAATAGTAGATCAATCTATTTCCAAGGATGCACTGAGCAACTAGCTTGGTAAACTGTGCCTTGCACTGGCGTGCCTGTGGCCTCTACAGTCAGCTCTGGTTCAAATTCAATACAGAATTTGAACTAGGGAGAAGGAAAATGAAAGTAAAACCCAGTCTTTCCTGCAAGGGGTTGAGGTTTGGAGGGGAACATGGTTGGAAGTAGATAAAAAAATGTTAAAAATATATGATTAAAAAACAAATGACTCAAACCATGTATGCAGAGGTCAGAAGACAAGATTAAATCAAACCAGCTGGAAAAGTCATGGGAAAGAAACATATTGACCAGGATGAGTACTCCTTGGCTAGTAAGAAAGATGGGATGGAGAAGATAGGGAGAGGACAAGGGTGGGAATCACATGATGCTGGTGCTTAGTAGACAGTGCCTTGAGGTGTAGGCAAACTTTTCTCTGCCTATGAGTCTCCACCTGAGTGGAACAGCTGTGAATGACAAGGGTGGCAGCAATGGCAATACCTGCTGAGGTCTTTTTTATATTAATTTTATTGAGAAAGGAGTAGCAATGAGACAGTCTCCAAACAGGTTAGTAGGATAGTTACCATAATTAACACGTTGGATTTTATTGTCTTTGTAGTAGTTTTCATAGTACAAGATGCATATATGATGTCTTGTCTAAACACTATTAGTTCAAAACTTTCTTCTCATTGAACTAAAAGAAAGTAGCCATATATTCATGCTATTTTATATATACAGATATATGTATATATACATATTTTTTCACTACAAAATGGTCCTTCATTTATATCTCCCATTTTTGTTTCCTTTTGTCAGAGAAGGGTATTCCATTCCTACTGTGGTCTTTACCTCAGCCAGGGACTCAGCTGAGCACTTCACGTGTATTGTCTCATGTATTCTTCATAACTTTGTGAAGAAACATACACAGTCCAGGTTGTAAGAAATTAATCCCGAACCTGCTTCACTTATATACCTAGGAAAACACAAAATGCACCGCTGAATCCATGCTGTCAGATTCCAGGATCACTGGTCTTATGGCTGAGTGATTCTTCCCATCTCCTGCAGCTGTTATGCTGTGCTGCCTGGTGTTTCCATCTTTGGTTCACTCTCAGATGCCGAGGGTACTTGATGAAATCAAAGGAAGAACCAGTGGTTTGAAAGTGGGTGGTTTTGAAACTGAGGTTGAGATCAAAGTCCTCACAAGTTCTAGAAATGGGTTGAATAAAGGTGATTTGCAGGGCCCTGGCTCTGCCATGTGATTGTCCACTCAGAGGCCACTCTTTGCCTTCCATACAAAGGAACAGAGCGAGAAATCTACTTGGGGAAAATAATATTAACATCTCCTTGGGGTGGGATGAGCTTTTCCCACTCCCAGGAATTTCACTGCTGGGCCTGTGCAGGCTCTACCCTCATATAATAACAGGCCTTAGAGTTTTTGCAGAGTCAGTTTCTTAGAGGAAGAAGAAACATTGACTTTTCGATGTGTCTTATGGAATAGTATAATTGTCCTCCAATTCTTCTCCTCAAATAATTTCCAAAAGTGTATCAATCATTTGAGTCATTTTTTCCACTGAAGACTTATTAAAACCTACCAGGTGTCAGAACTATCCTGGATACTAGAGACACAAAATTAAGACTGATCCAGCACCTGCTTGCTTGGAGTTCTTTGTCTAGATGAGAATGTAAGCCTTAACCAAGCAACTAAAACCAAGAGTGAAGAGTGTTTGGAAGGAGATATGCAGGGTTCTAGGGCAGCTTATAGTGAGCAGGAGGTCAGGAAATTTAGGAAGTACCTGGCTTCCTGGAGGCAATGCCTTTGAACCAAACCATGGGGGAGAGTGAGAGTTGGGCAGACTAAATGTGTGTGTGTGTGTGTGTGTGTGTGTGTGTGTGTGTATGCACCTGGGGAAGAGAGATTTTGGGGGGAGTTTGGGAGCAAGATGAAGAGGTTTCAGCATAGGAAAAAAGTCTCATCAGCTTCCTGGGCATGACATAGAGCCCAGTATTTTTAAAGAACTTACTGAGCAGGTCAGCAGGGCCACTGCTTACAAAGCATGTGACAGAATTGGGATTGGTTCTCAGGTAATGGGAGAGATTGGAGAGCTTCAGGCTGAGCCAACACAACCAGATTTTCAGTTTTGAGCACCCCTGGCTACTGAAGAGAGAATGGACTGGGGAAAATGTGAGCATGTGGAGGCACAAAGGGCAGGAAGGTAGCTGTTCATGAGAGAGAAGTGGGGAAGCCGAGTCAGGGAGAATGATCACAGCCCAGGCCAGCGTAGGTAGGGTCAGTGATGACAGATCACAAATGAGAGAGCCCTTGTGTCTCCAAGGTTTCTGGCTCAAACAACTGATCACACTCAACAGAGCTCAGGCTCTGAGCTGTACTTTTGCTTTCTTACTGCCCATGGGAGGAAGTTGCCCAAATGTATAGAGCAAAACATGGGTCATTCACCCAAGAATTCACTTGCTATAATATTAAGCGCCTCAAGAGTTTCCTCTGACCCTCCTATAATTTTTATTCAAAAGTTTATTATCCACGAAATGAGGACATTATGTCTTCTTTGCAAATTCTCCTCTAGAAGGCAGAGACCATCAAATGCAACCCTTGTACCTTCCTGATGTGTTTCTACCTACTGAGATCAAAGTCCTCAAGCATCATTGCCTTGGATTATAATGACCATTCAGAGCTTAGGTAAAAATTAATGAAGCAAACATTTTTGTTCAATGTAAGGAACAACTTCTGAAAGAGGAAATGAGCTCCCCCAGGGCAAGTGCTCCTCACTTATAAGCTCACACCTCAAATACTCCCTTACCGCGCCAGCCCAGGATCCTCCAGCTGAGTGTGTGCTCCATGCTGACTGCCCTAGCCCCTTGTGCATGCCTCTATTGTATAACTACCTCCTCTTCTTCCAACTAATTACAAAAGGCTATGAACGCCTAGTAATTATTGTGGCCTGGCAGATGAAAAGCACACAGATACTGAATACACAAGTAAATATATGAATTGAATGAATAATGCAGTTTAGAGGGTGAATGATAATGTAGCTGTGATGGGAGAAAATTCCAGTAGCAGCGCAGTGGTGGCACTGAGCACTTTTCAACTTCTATGTGAAGATTCTTTTCATGGAAGTTGACACCTTTCAGAGCCATGATTGTACTCTAACTCTCAACCTTCAACCCTCAAATCTCAACCCTGGAGATCTTGAGCTGACCCCTAAGGGAGCTTTCCTGGCCATTCAGAACCTGACCTGAATCTACCAACCCTTGCACTGCTCTCATTGACATAAATGGTTTTCACTTTCAATTTGGATTCACCCTCAAGGAAAATGGTTATCATACAAGAGGATGTCAGGATGCTGCTTTGTTCCTCTTTGCTCAGTACTTTCCAGCCAAGAATTAAATACACACACACACACACACACACACACACACACACACACACACCCTTGGTCCCTGGATGATGGTGCTACTAGTAGGTAGTGAAAACAATAGAAAGTAGGTTATTGGGGTGTGACTTTGATCAGTGAACCTTGTCTCTGTCCCTTCATCTCTCTCTCTCATTCTGCCTCTTGTCCACTGAGAGGGTGAAACACTTTCCCCTGTCCTGTACCTCTCCACAAGCCCCCAGAAGCAACAGACCAAGTAACAGTAGACTGAAATCTCTGAAACTGTGAGCCAAAATAAACATATCCTCCTTTAAGTTAACTTTGTTGGGGTATTTTGTCTTAGCAGTGGAAAGGTGACCAACACATTCTCCTAAGGCTATTCTACTTATAGGAGTCCAAGAGAGCCCCGGATCTCCTCCAAGAAAATAGTTCAAAAATACCTCCTGTTCCAATCTCCTATTGCTATATTAAGATGGATATTGTTTTGAGAATTATGAATTAGTAGTCAGATATCTTGTATCAAGTCAGCATAGTCCTCTATAAATGGTCACTTGCAAGTTTCATTGGAAAATCTAACACGAGTAGCATTTTGTGACATAGCCAGGTATACTAATTTCCTGCGTCTGCTATGAATAATTGTTCATAATGAGTGGCCTAAAACAACAGAAATATATTTTTTTACAGTATTAGAGGTGAAAAGTCTGAAATTCAGATGTTGGCTAGGCCATACTCCCTCCAAAAGCTCTCAAGGAAGATCTGCTCCTTGTCTCCCACCTCCTGGTAGCTCCAGACATTCGTTGTTGCCTTGTGACCACATCACTCTCCCTTCTGTGGTCATAGAGCCTCTTTGTCTTCTATCTAAAATCTCTTCTTGCCTCTGTATTACAAGGATACACTTGATTGCATTTAGGAATCACCCAAATAATCCAGAACACATCCCTTCCTCTAAAATTTTTAATTAATTTTTTTTACCATTGATAAATATATTCACTCTTTTTATCTCTAAGAACATTCACACTCCTCACGTATTCAGATGCAGTCATACCTTTTGGGGGATTATCATTCCTCCAACCACAGCTCTCTTTATGTCCTATCACAGAAGATTTCCTGTTATGCTGAAGGCCCCCTGATGCTAAAGGAAACAGATAGAGAAGTCCAAGCTCATGAATATTTAACAAATTGTCAAAGACCATGCAATGCTAGAGCTAGAATAAGAGGCCAATCTCAGGGATCTGGGGCAGGAGCTTGAGTTCTACACCACGCAATAATTTCAGGAGAAATAGTATATTTGTGTACATTTAGTTATTAAAAAATTAATCCCGGCCCTGTGTTTATGTGGATGACCAGAGACCTTAAGAAAGGAAAACCACTTGAGACATAGCAAAGCTGAGACATTTCATTTGTTACTATTGCTTCATCATCAGTGAGGAATAATGGTCATGGATTCCACTCTGGGGTTGTGTATGCATGAAATTTTGTAGTGAAAACATCATCCATTGTAGCAGAGTGTATTGTCTTCATGAAGGACTCCAGAAATAAATGAGCAGAAGTTTTAATTATAGGAAAGTGAGTCACACCCCCTGCAAATGGAGAAAAATATCCATCACACAGTACATAGGTTGCTACAGACTCAAATGTAAAATATGCATAAAGTACCATACATTATTGATAAGCAACAGTATTATCGTCCTTAGATTGCTGCAGGTGGGGATTTCTTGCTAGTTTAGTGCAGCTTGCTTAAAAAGTTAGTATTGAGAAACATAAGGTGAAGTTTGGGGAAATACTTAGAAACCTGTTTAAATCTTCTAATTTTTACCAAATATAAACATTTGTCTATTTGTAGAACTGAAATTATTCTCAAACTTCATAGGTCTTAAGGACTCTTGGGTCACATTTGTTCTTCAGGAAAAAAAAAATGCAATAAGCTTATTTATTTCAACAAAACTTCATTGAAAACACTTAGCATGTGCAAAGAATTACTCTGGGATTTTCAAGTACCAATTTTAAAATTGTACTGAGGGCAAAGATGTATTTGACCAGATAAGTGAGTATGCTAAATATACCTGGACACTCCATTTAAGGACAGAGCGGCTTCAGCAAGATCATGGAGCTCATAATTTCCATGAAAGTCACTGTTTCTGTGTTTGCCATGACAGGATAAAGCAAAAGGTATTTTCCATACTTAGTAAAAATTGCTGCAGGATCAAATCAGAATGTTAAAGGCTGCTGCATAACTTAACATAGTAAAAATAAATATAGTAAGATTTTTAAAATGAGGTAAGAAAATCATAAGCGATCAAAATGGAAAGAAACAACTGTACTCATAGCATGAGAAGGAACACAAGGCAGCAAACACCATGGCAATTGTTTGTGGTGGTGCCAGGGACAGAACCCAGGGTGTCACCTAGGCTAGACAATCACTCCACCACTGAGCTACAGCCTGGCCTAAGAGGGCAGCTTTGAAATTAGACATAGCTGGGAACTAAAACCTGTTCTATCACATGATGATAAAAGTAAAGGTAAGTTGTTTCTGCCTTAGCCCCAATTTTCTCAATAGTAAATAGGGATTAATATGATGACTCTATAAGGTAGTTGTGAAGATTAAAGTAGTGCTAAGAATTAGGCCATGTATCTGATATGCAGTTAGTGCTTAATGAATGTGTCTATTTATGAAAATAAAGTTAGTATCAGAGTGAATTCATCACTATTCACTTCTAAGTATGGAGAGAAATCTAGCCTTACCCTTCATGCTACAAGTGACTTTATTTATATTAGGCAGTACTCACACTTTTGACACCTGGAGGGCTCTTTTCACTGCTCATTGGTTGCATTCATATATTCATTTTGTACACAGATGATAGAGAGAGAAAGAGAGACAGAGAGATAGATACATAGAGAGACAGATATACAGACAGACAGACAGATAGATGGAGAGACAGAGACAGATCTGCCCACTCTGCACACAGACCACAGAGGATTTTCCATGAGCTCCTTGCATTCCAGCCTAACTCATCTTAACATTAAAATCTTGAAATTACAGAAAGCTCTCTCCTCTGATATCTTTCCATCTTACAGCCCAAAAGGAAGCAGCCTGAATTGCTCTCTACAAACCCTGGCAAAGAATTCACAATTATCCTAGAAGAAAACATGTTCTTTTCTTTTCATAGTTTGAGTTTTATGAATGATAACCCAAATGTTTAATATAGTAGTATAAGCTATTTTTTTCTGGTAGAAGTACAAGTACATTTTCAAGTTTGAGCAAATTCACATTTTCCTATGGTCCTTTGGCTGAAATAGAATGAATAAATCAACAAATTTATTGTTGAATAAATGAATCATTCTGATTCATTCTTTGCTATAATCACCTTCATGAAAACTTACATTAATATTACAAGGAAACACTTAACCTAAGGTAGCACTCCATTAATTTCTTTTTTACAATTGGTACTAATAAAAATTAGTACCTTATTTGTATTAAGGGACAGACATAAAGAAAGAAAGGAGTACACTCAGGTAGTGGTGTAATGGGAATTATTTTTTTTAAAGATATCTTGGGGCCTTTGTCCTGTATAGGAAAGAAAAATCATGGGCTATGTTGCTTCTACCCATGAAGGTTGATGGATTTGCCAATTGTATAGGAATGTACTTTTATAGGATCTCTTTAGTGGCTGCAAGTTCAGAAGAAAATGGTTGATACAAAAGACCCAAATTATGTTACAGAATGAAAAAGTTGTTCTCCAGCAGGTACAAAATGAGGGCATGCTTGGAAAGGAATTGCTTAGGTCTGGCAAAAGATGGGAGGGAGCAGTGCTTGTTTCCAGAGACAGACCAGCCTTGGGAACTGAGAGCCCTGCCACGCAGATCTTAAGCAGGAGCAAGGCCAGTGAGAGATTCCTAGAGCTGATTGTTACTCAATTTTAGGCCATTTCTTATACAATGGGGTGTCTTTTCCTTTGTGATGCTTTGGAAACTGCAGAGGATATAGGGATATCATGGAATGGCCAGACAGAAAGAGGATAGTGAGCAGAGAGAGCACAGTGGGAATCAATGGGAACAGGAATGTAGCAGGAAAATCCAGTACATGATAGTTGTACTAATATGTTCAATAAATGTTGAATGAATGCCTGTGGCAGTGAGTAGATCCATGGAAGCATTAGGATAGGAAAGCTGAATTTCTAAGAGTGTACAGTATGGAGTGTGTGGAGTTATGCTCATAAAACCTTGTAAAACTTGGGGACAAGCAGGCACAGATTTTAAAGACTCAGATGCTGGCAAATCTCTAATAGGAAGTTAAAGGTATGTTCAGGTTGAGGCTGAGGAGAATGAGAAATCCAGGACTTGTGTGTCTGAGGACTATGTTTTGCCTCTCTATGTTCCCCTAATATATTTCTGGAAGAGAGATGTGGGAAAGTTTTCTTAGATATCTCTTTAAAATCTCAATTACAATTGAAATAGGCCTGCTTCTATTGGTGAACATAAACATTTAATGACATATATAATTCCTCTAGGCAAAAGATGTCATGACCCTAAGAAAGCTATTGTATGACACCTAGGGTAGCGTAGACAGGAGTCATTAAATCCTGAAGCCATGAGAATTAGACCGGTCAGCTGTTTCAGCTCACAAGGGGAGATGATGGGTCCACTGACGCATCCAAAGGGGGAGCATGGAAAGAAGGGCCAGCTTGACAATCCAACATCCTGATGATGACAGAATGCACAAAGCTGTCATTTTGTTCTCTGTCCCAGAACTGCAGCCAACCTCAAGCCAGCAGCTCAATAAATAGCATTACATTCTTTGATGCCAGGATCATGATTTTACTGTATATAGCACATATTATGTGATCCACTAAAATTCCTTCAAAACAAAACAAGTCGGGGGGTCAAATAAGTTAGTGGTGGCAGTATTGTTATCTTCTTAGATTCCATCAATATAGTTGCCTTGTTTTTAACTTGAAATGGTTCCATTGTTTGGAATGAGCCCCATCCAAGAAAAGTTCAGAAGGAATGAAGCAAGACTTCCTTTAGCCATGCAGCTTTCAACAGGAGCCACTGTAGACAGTGGCTGAGACATTTTTTTTATGGTGCTTGAAGGGATACAACTGGTATCTAGAGAACAGAGGCCAGAGTTACTGCTAAGCATCACAATGTATAGGACAGCCCCCCCCATATAGCAAGAATGACCCTAATTACAATGTCAGCAATGCAAAAGTGGAGAAATCCTGACTTGCACTAAAAGCTTGAAGTGTTTTCATCCATCCATCTGTCCATCCATCCATTCATCCATCCATCTGTCCATCCATCTATACTTCTGTCCTTCCAATGAATATCTACTGAACTTGCAATTTGCCAGATAGGTTAGAAGTTCCCTCACTCCTACCATGATCCCTGTAGATGCATATGGCTTTAAAATGCTGATCATTGCTCTTCCTGCCATGATATTGTCCAGAAGATTTCCGTTTTCTACAACCACAAGTCACCGAACCTTGGCATTGCAACGTTCCTACCATTTTCCCTTTTTGTGTTTTATAACACCATGAAGTCACATTTCCTCCAGGCTATTGGAACAGATTCGCTGAGCCTGAAACCTACTGAGAGACAAGAAATTAGAAAAGGGGGAGAGTTAATGGCCACAGTTATTCACATGGCACCACCCCCACAGGTCCAGCTGGTCCCATGATAGCCCCACAAGCCTGGTTAGTGAGGCATACCTCCCTGGGGAGGTGCAGGAAGGCCAGTTCTTCTAAAGGCCCTGCCAGGCCAAACTTCCTGGAGAAAAACCCACTATCCATAAAACACATTTTGAGCAACACCAAAGTGCACAGTGACCCTTAGCTTTCTTCTTCTGAACAAATTGTTTAAAGACCAAGATGTGTTGGGAAGATAGCGGGCACTGGAGAATTAGCAGCAGGTGCTATTTATAGAGCCACTACACTCTGCAGAGTTCCCTCTGCCCAGGGAAAGTCATTAATCTTCTCCAGCAAGAGAAAAAGAAGTAATAAACTTAATAATGATTTAGAGCAAAGGAGGGAGAGAAAGGACTGAGGCTAATACTAAGGTGGATCTAAGCCAAGAGATTAGTTTCTCCCTGTGGAAAACAACACACACAGACGCACTGGGACACACACACACACACACACACACACACACACACAGAGAGAGAGAGAGAGAGAGAGAGAGAGAGAGAGAGAGAGAGAGTAAGAGTAAAGCAAGCCCTGTTGCCTCCTACCTCCCTACATCCACTGCTGCTGTTCAGTTTCTCAAAGCAGTTAAACAGCTTTTCCTTTGCTTTGACTGACAGGCATATGTCCCTAAATAGCACACAGCTGCGAAGAATACTCTCGCGACATGCCACACTTACTTAAAACAGAAAAGCAAAGGCTGCTGAGCCTGATTACACCTCACAGCACTGGTGCTCACTGCTGCCTAATAGAAGTAAATTAGTTCCTAGTTGATTCCCTTTATCAATACAAAAATGTCGGGGATGTATTTTACAACACACATCCCAGTAGGCAAGCTTAGTAGGTCATGAAAAGCTAGTGAAAACCTTTTTCCTTTTCATATATAAACAGAGCCTGACAGGTATATCAGCATTAAAATTGCCATTTAATCAAATTCCTCTTTTTTCTTAAAGTTCTCAGAGGCCGCAAACACAAATTATGAAGAACAAACTACACAAAAGATAACTCCCTTATTTTCCCTCAGAAAAGATGCATAAAAATCAGAATGCTGCCAAAGGAAGTGACTGTCTTCTCTGAGGCTTTATAGTTCTCAGGGAGTGCCAGTAGTGGGAAGTGTTTTCACTGCAAACAATTCTGCCTTTTAAATGTTAAGTATCCTTTATTCCTGGACACCAACCAGAGACAATGGAAAGAAAGGGAGACCTGGGCATCCAGGCAGAAAACAGGCCTTGTAACGGAGCCAACATGAATTTAGAATTCTTGTGCAATACAATGTGAAGGCAGGAGTGTTGAGTAGAAATGTGTAATGAACCCTAAGTGGCTGCCTTTCAGATCTCAAGAGCTGAAACTGACTTGGCACCGCCGGAGACCCTGCTTCCCCTGCTCCAGTATTCAAGTGACTCTGGCACCTGGGATTATCAATGAGAGGGGCACAAAGACCACCACTTCAGCCTGGTGTTCACGACGACCTGCGCCAAGCGTGCGGGGGTCATAGACCCCAAATCCACTTAAAGTAACAATTTTTAAAATTTGATGTACACTACTGGTACATGTAGAAAAAAGAACAAAACAGGATAGATGGCAATTGGGGGTCACTCTTAGTTTGCAAGAATATTAGGTCTTTCACATTAATACTACATATGAAAGAGAATAGCTTATTACAGGGCTTTAGTAAGTGAATTTTTATTAGATATATTATTATATGAAAAACACCATCTTGTACCCTATTTGTGTTACCAACACCTATTAATTATCACAACTACTGTGCATCATGGTCAACCTGTAAAGCAGATATGGCAAGGATTCTTAGCCCTACTCTGTAAATAGGGAACCCTGCAGTGTAGGATATTGACCACTCCATGTAAGTGGGATGGTAACAGGACTCATATCTCCTAAATTCTATTTTATTATCACTCAACACAGCACATTTAGCACAGAACACCAAGTCTCTGAACACAATGACTCTGAAGTCTCTGAATGTAGTCCTGGTACCCCTAGATCAACTGGTGGGAGCCCAACACTCATGATGCAAAGACAACCGTAGGCTGCGCTGATGAAAAGAACAGGGAGTCCTGCTCCATTTCACAGCTGTAGACCACACATCTAAGTGCTTTGAGCTACTTCCTAAATATATAGCTGAGATTAAAAGTATTTAGTTGCAGGCAAAAGGATACATAGACATGCAGAGATTCCTTATTGCAAAAAAGAGAAAGAGAAAGACCAAGATAATGTTGAATTACTGATAGGTTAGTGATGTAATTTTATAATAGATATTACATTATCATAAGCATAAGGCTGACTGACTTTGAACTTTTCTATTCCCATGAGAGCAAATCATGCCAAGAGTGCTGTCACCACCTGTAACCACCCAGACTTCTGTGCTTGACCCGTTCATCAACCTACAATTGCTCTGGTTTTTCACAGTACCACATCCAAAGAATGTCCTCTGTGGCAGTTGAGAACTTTTTCCATGTTAGAGTTTCAACAGCTACTAAGAGGGCTAGCCAGATAGGTCAGCAGACTGAAGTGCCTGCTTAGGCAGACAGAGGGACTGGATTCAATCCAGGTAGGCTGTGCCACCTCCACCCCTGGGGTGCACTGAGATGACAATTGAGACTGGGTGTGGTGGCGCATGCTTGTAATTCCAGCACTTGGGAGGCTGAAAACAGGTGGATCACTATGAGGTCGATCTGAATAGTGAAAGCCTGTAGACCCTGTACTAAATACACACACACACACACAAATCCAGCCACTCAAGATCCATGATCTAATTCCACAGATGACATTGTGGTGATGTTTCATCTATGTGTAGCCGTTTTATTCCATTTACCTTTGACAGTTTCTTTGTTTTTCATGTAATGACCAGTGCCTCTACTTTGTATTTTTTTGTTTTGTTTTGTTTTGGTTTGGTTTTACATTTTTAAGGAAGGATCTACAGGGTGTTCAGGGTCTCACTATTAGATTTGACTTGTAGTAATCCACCTGTTTACAGCCTCCCAAGAGCTGGGATTACAGGCACATGCCACCATGCCCAGTCTCAATCACTGTGTCAGCATGCCCCAAGGGCGGGGCTGGCACAGCAGGCTCAGGGATGAACCCCAGCACCTGTGCCTGCTTGCAGGTGCTTTAATCTGCAGAGCTATTTGACCAGCCATATTTCTTTGTTTTTGAAAATGTTTTTAATACCCTGTTAAGGACAATAGAGACTAAAGGTGGGCAAGAAGCATTCCCATTTTACTTCCTCTGACATAAGAGGATCTTTTGCTGAACAGACATTTAAGAGCTATTAGTAACCGATCACACCCAGGGTCCATCATGAGAATCCTGGTCTGTCAGAGCAATATGTATTTCTACTTATTTAGCTGTACAAGAAGCAGGGCTCTGTCAGAAGGACAGCAGGGAAGTAGACCGGTTTGAAATGGTACTGTTCTCTGGGGGCAAGAATCATATGGAACTGCAGAATATCCTTGCTCTAGAAGGAAATCCCAATGACTATCAAAATAGCAACATAATGTAGGAAAGTCTGGTAACCCACTTTCAAAGTGTCCCATCTCTTTCTGGATCAGAGAACTAGTTTAGTGATCTGCGAACAGGTTTGCCTTTATTATTCTTTAGTCCTAAATTAGCTACTTGATACAAGGCTTTGTGACCCTATCCAAGAAATAATGCTTGGCATCAAACTTGCATCATTTATTTTTAAAAGTTGTATTGTTAATTATAGAAAAGAATATAGTTTCAATAAACTGATATACTGGTAGTTATTTCTGTAAATACAGGGGACTGTCACCAGACTGTATATGAAAATGTTAGTGTTAAAACACAATAAGGACCACACTTAGAGGAAATAAACCCAAAGAAGACAAGCTAAGAAGCTGAGTTCCATATTAAAAGAATAGCTGAAACCAGTGACATTTAATTCTGTCTTTGTTTAATCCCACAGACTGGGACATTTTCATATACATACATATCAATATTTGTTTTAGGGAGCAGTAAGCAAAATCACACAGGGCTGTTCTACATTGTACTTAAGATTTGTTCCCTATGCAGATGCTTTTAAAAAGATGTTATTAATACTACAAAAAAAGTCTATGCTAAAGACACCCCCTACTTTTTCTTATTTGAACCAGAAGTAGAACTCAGGACTTTATGCCTCCTAGGCAGTATGCTGCTGAGCTATCCCTGGCCAGATACCCAGTTTCTTTCTTTC
>PVKA01043192.1:0-16908 GCA_004027165.1 Ctenomys sociabilis | reverse complement strand
AAAAAAAAAAAAAAACAAAAAAAAAAAAAGACCAGCCTGGTCTACAAAGTGAGCTCAAGGCCAGCCTGAACTGCATAGCAAGATCCTGTCTCAAAAAGAAAAAAAGAAAGAAAATTGCCCCTAAATACCTATTAAAGTAAAAAGATGCACTTGACCTTAACTTTCTCTTGTAGGACACCAACAGTGATTCCATTTTCTGTTGTACAAAGATAACTTGGGGCTGGGGATATAGCTCAGCGGTCTTGGCACCTGCCTGGCAAGCTCAAGGTCCTGGGTTCATTCCCAGGTAACCCATGCCTTTTCAGCCCCCAAACCAGGCATGGTAGTGCACACCTGTTAATTCCAGTGCTGGGCTGCAGAGGTTGAGACAGGAGGATCAGTACGAGTCCAAGCTGTGTAGCGAGACCTTATACCAAATAAATAAAAGATAAAATAAAATTCTTTATCCCCTGGCTCTACCCCCGAGGCTTGCTGAGACACCAACCGAGACTGGGCGTGGTGGCACACACCAGTAATCCCAGCGTTTGGGAGGCTGAAAAACAGGAAAGATCACTGTGAGTCCGATCTGTGTAGTAGGACCCTGTAGACTGGGTACTAAATACATTTTTTAAAAAAGATAACTTGACTGACTGATATTAGCTCATGGGTGCCCTTGCTGCTGGTGATTCTGCATGCTCCAGAAAGTGTCCGCCAGGCCCAAGGAGTGGGAACCTGCACATAAAGCCTCTTCTCTCGGAAGGTGCAGATGGCTGGCCGACGGCGTGGGCAAACATCTGCACTGACCCTGGCATTCTGTTGACAAGCAGCAGCTGACCTGAAATCAGTCTCTCTTTTTTAAATTTTTTTTTAGTACAAGGTCTACAGGGTCAATAGGGTCTCACTACACAGAATGGACTCATAGTGATCCTCCTGTTTTCAGCCTCCCAAGAACTGGGATTATAGGCACGTGCCACCATACCCAGTCTCAATTGCAGTCTCAGCATATCACCCCCTGGGGGGGGGCTGGCACAGAACGCTGGGGATTGAACCCTGGCCACTGATTCTGATAAAGAGTTTTATTTTATCTTTTATTTATTTGGTATAAGGTCTCGCTACACAGCTTGGACTCGTACTGATCCTCCTGTCTCAACCTCTGCAGCCCAGCACTGGAATTAACAGGCGTGCACTACCAGCACTTTAATCTGCTGAGCTATTTGGCCTGCTCTCAGTCTTTTAATGAAATGCCACATTTTCAAGTAATCCTGTAACTGGAAGAAAATATTACTAGGGAGTGCTGTTTCATCTTCATCCTTTGAAAATATGGAATAATGACAAAGAATACAATTCTTAAGGAATAAGACCCAAGCCACTTTAAGGAAAAATGTACTTTATTACATCTTGATGAACACTTAGCACGCAACACAGGAGGCTGACGGCTGACGCACGACGGCAGGCGCTCGGCTGCGTTCTCACTGCGGATCCTGCGCAGCCCAGATCTTTCAGTTCACAAGCAGACTATCTTTAGAAAGCATCCAGTATTTAACCATTTTTGCAGAACAATGAAAAACAGTTTCCGGAAAAAGTCCCATGTGCCCTGTCCTTCATGCCCAACCCAGCAGTCTACTCGGCAGAGCCAGGCCAGCGCCTTCCTCTCGCGAGCTCAGGAGCTGGCTGCCCTGCCAGCGACGTCTGTGCTTCCCGTCTGCATTCAGCATGGAGGCAGCACGCGGCGACACTCCCAGAGGGAAGGGCGCCTGCACCTTCCCACTGCCTTCTCAGCGGCCGCAGCAGCCGCTAGCTCTCGCACCAGGAGCGAGAGGAGGCCAACTGTGCGCACTGACATTTCCTCCGCTGCAGTAAAACCTCTATACGTCATGAAGAATCCTCGTGTTTGATGTGTAGGCCACAACTGTCTCCCAAATCAGTCCTCACCGCCAACTAGGAAAAAAAGAAAAATTATTAATCAGAATATTACTAATTAGGTAGTACATAAACTAGTGAGCAATGTGAATAACGTGTTAACCATTATAGGCTGATTATTTGCCCCAAATTATAGAATGTTTTTAATTTAAGTACTAGATATTGGGGCTGGGGAGATAGCTCAGAGGTATAAGCACCTGCCTGGCAAGCGTAAGGACCCAGGTTTGATCCCTGGTACCAGATGCTGTGCCGGCCCCAGAACCCTGGGCATGGTGCACACATGTAATCCCAACACTGGGTAGGCTGAGAGAAGAGGATTATTATTATGAGTTCAAACTGCTTAGTGAGACTCTGTAAAAAAAAAAAAAAAAAGTTAAGAAGTAGATATTGATTAGAATATCTAGAGAAAAAGAAAACAAAATGCTGTGAAGGATTCAAGACTCTTCTTGTTGCAAAGTGTGATTTTTATCAGGCATCTGCAGCATGGCAGAAGTTGTAGCTGGGGACTGGTCACACATGCAGGCTGCGCAAGGCCAGCTCTGAAAACACCGAGCACTCGAGCTGCACCGGACAGACAACTTGCTAGGTAGAGGGATTTCAACTGATCACAGCCTCCTGAGTGGATAAATAAAGGCGCTGCAGTTGTTGGGCAGCTTTTTCTCTCTCCCCAGGAGCAGAGGCTCTGCATGACCCCAGCTTCCTGCATTCATCCTCCACCACTGGCAGCTGTGCTGCGTGCAGCATTTCAGCATTATGTTTGATAAAGCAGGTAATGATACTGGGTAAGGGGTGGTAGAATTAAAGCCCACAGCAAAATCAGGAGTGGTGAGCAGCCTGGAACAGTTATCAGTGCCAGAGACAGAAAAGGAAGTTACATAATCCACTTTGACACATTCTTGCAAATGTAAATTCTAAAAATGTTAACCACTGTTTAAGATAATGCTGTTCCCCTAATCAGTCACCTGCCACATGTAACTTTAGATGTAAAATAAATAAAATTAAATAGAAGCCAGGTGTGGTAGTGTATGCCTGTAATCCCAGCACTTGGGAGACAGAGGCAGGAGGATCACTGTGAGTTTGGGGCCAGATGGGCTATGAAGGGAGTTCAAGGCCAGCCTATACTACACAGTGAGACCCTGTCTCAAGATAACAAACAAAACAAATCAATAGAAAATCACGTTTCTCTGCTGCATGAGTCACATCCCCACCCCACAACTCCTGTGTGTGTGGCCTGTGACTCCTGCTGAGCAGCACACACACACAGAGCATTTCTGCTACTGCACGAAGGTCTACGGGACAGCCTTGGTGCAGGACCTAAGCCTTTGCCAGTGGGGAGCAATCTCTAAAGATTATTTTCAACCACAATTACCACTGCTTTCTGCTCAGCTCTTTTCTTGTGCTGTGACACAAGTGACTGGAACGTATTTGCTGCCACAGCTCTCTGTCAAAATAAAACAACCAATCAAATATCCTTTCTGGAGGGACTTAAACTATGAAGCCACCAAGTCGAGAGAAGACCAGACATCATGCTGTTTCATTTATGACTCTATGTCCCAAGTCAAGTTCATGACATTCCAATTACCTCCTCTTCATCTTTTATCAACTGCTGTTTTGAAAATAATGTGAGTTCTACTTTAGTAGCAAGGTGCAGTTCATTAGTGCTGACACCGCTAAAAGTAAGCCAGGACAATATAAGCAGCTACCAGAACATGTGGAGAAAGCGCCCGTAATAAGCTGTCATGTGAGCACAAGACAAGCAACACGGCTTAAAAGGTATGAGTGAGCTAAACAGAACAGGAGCGGACATTGGTATTGATTTTTTAAACCTTCTAATATGAACACTATAGTGTTCAAAATCTGGGTTACATGTCACACTTGCTTCTTCACAGAACACTGGTCCCCGAGCACCATTTAAGCAAACGGTACATTACAAAGTGCTATGGCTTCTTTCCTGATTCATCTGCCCAAATTTAAAAGTTCTCTGGCTAACAAAAACAACCTTGAAAGTCAATACATGAATTTATTTCTCCAGAATAAAAGCGAAGGAGCCAAAGCAAGTAATACACAGAGAGTCTACGCCTTTGCCACGTGGGAGGCAGCTCACCACGTGTAGCCACAGCCGTTAGCTGTAGGTAAAGACCAAGAATCTGATGTGACAGCGTATGCCCAGTTCTGATCTGAAGGGTGACTTCTGCCCACTTCTGTGTGCCACAAAGTAGAGATGAACTGTATGTGACAGTGATGTGCACATCACTGTGGAGGGTGGTCTTTATCCCCCCACAGCCAGAGTGGGCAAAGGACTGTAACCACCCCCTCCAAACAACTTTTGGCAGATTGACAATGTAATTAAACATGGATTGGAATACTTACCAATTAGTCACAAGTGACAAAAATACCATTTGTCTCTTATCCCAATCTTTTCCAGATGACATCTTTCCCCTTCTGTCACCACCTGCAAAATACTGACACACCCTAGTTGTCAAGACTCACTTGTGAAGCCCGGGCTGGGATGGTGGCCCTGTCTGAGACCATGCATCCCTGCTGCTGGGGCACCACAGCAGGCAGGGCCAGGAAGGTGACAATTTTATTTAGAGCAGGAAACACAAACAATGCAGCACTTCGCCGCTGCACTGTGACTAGATCCTGCCACAAGTAGACATTCTCCTGCTGTTCCTCTTCTTTTTTTTTTTTTGGAAACTCTGTAATCAATCATTTAAACATTAATTCCTATCTCAGGGTTTACTTCTCAGGCCCTAAGATAAAGGATATATGTGGTTTTGAAATGAATTATATTTCTCTTTAAAGGTAATATCATTTTCTATGTTGATATTTTGTGTTGCAAAAAGTTCAACCGTGTGCCACTTGATGCAAATGGAGAAAGTTAATCTAGAAGAGAGCTAAAATTCAAATCTAAATATTAAAGATCCTTGGGCTGGGAGATAGCTCAGCAGTCTAAGGGCCTACCTGGCAAGCACAGGTTTGGTCCCTGGTACCACATGCTGTGCCAGCCCACAGGACACCAGGCACACTGTGCTAGCCCTGAAACTGCGTGTAGTAGCACATACCTGTAATCCAGGGCTGGGGAGGCTGAGACAGGAGGATCACTACAAGTCTGAGCTGCACAACAAGACCCTGGACCAAATAAAGATTTTAATTTAAAGATTCTTGGGACTGGGGAGATAACTCAGTAAAATAAGTGCTTGCCTGGCAAGCATAAGGGCCTGAGTTCAATCCCTGGTTCTGGAAAAAAAAAAAAAAAAAAGATCCTTTACCCGAGATACATATTCCAAATATTTTTTTAGTCTAGTTTATTAGTTGCCTTTTGACTTTACTTCTGGTGGCTTTGTCATGCAATTTGTTTTATGTAATCAAATTAATCATATATTTTCATTTGTTATTTGTAGATTTTGAGTTATAGTTAGAAAATGGTGCTTTCTTTCTTTCTTTCTTGGAACAGTTTCATTTTTCTCACTGAAATCCCTAGTTCACATGGACTTTTTTTTTGTACATGATATGAGGCACAGGTCTAATTTCATCTTTTCCAAATGATCATTCCTTTTGACTCAGCACCATTTTACTGCAAAATCTAACTCTCCACCAATGATGTGCTTTTGAGATTATTTTTGCATTTTTCTGTTGAAGTTATAACACAGAAATCTCAGAAACCAGTGCCACTGGTGCCTCTCTGCTGCGGCCAGCACGTCACTTCCCTGAGCCCAAATGGAGATTGTACAAACTCCATCATCCCCCCACATCAGCACTGGGTTAAGCATGGAAGCCTCTTGGCCCGCTCTGGCCTTTTTATATATTCACACATTAGCTCCATATTTTAATTATAGAGATTTCGAAGCCTATAAAACCACAGCACCTGACAGCCTTTGTAACCTTTATCATTTTCATTATAGACACTAAAGACAAAAACAGCCGTAAACCAGCTTTGATCGCTCGTGGGTTGGCTTGTTTTCCACAATGGCATTGGTAAGCAGCTTTGAAACTATGTACAATGCAGTACTGAGCAACTAAGTAACTATTCTGTGAACAGTGAAAGCCAACTTTCTTGCTCCGGAAGAAGGCAGACACAATTAAGGAAAGGGGAGACCAAGGCAGGCAAACGCTAAGATGCCGCATTGGAACTGAGGTGACACTATAAATTGTATTTAAAAAAATGTGAAGATATATGTATGTAGACAAAAAAAAAAGATGTATCCATGCACTTAATAAAAGGAAGCAAGAGAAATCACAGACTCTGGGGCAGGAGCAGAGACCAAGGCACGCTCGGAATATCTTGTGCTAGACGATGCGATGATGACAACACATGAAAAAGACCCATTTGCAGATTGCCACTGGCGGAACAGTGGCATAACTGAGCAACATGTTAAGTGCTGTGCTGTCATTCCCCCTGCTCAAAATAAAGTTGTTTCTTAACTACACCTGTCTACTCTGCCTGTATAGCAGCCAGGGACGCTTGGTCTCATACATGTTAAAAAAAAAAAAAAAATAGAGCAACACATATATACTGATGGGGCTGGGGAGATAGCTCAGCAGCATAAGAGCCTGCCTGGCAAGCGCAAGGTCCTGAGTTCCATGCCTGGTACTTAAAAATAAACAAATAAATACTGATGAATTACAACCTATAAAATGAGTCTGAGTCCCTAGATAACAATGGATGAATAAAGCGAGAGAAGAGACAACTCTTCTCTACGCAGAAAAATAGGAAACAGAAAAGCCTTGTGTTCCCTGTGTCTGCTGGGGAGGGACCCGAGGGGCTGGGTGTGGTCTCTCTGAGCAGTGGGGCTGGGCGCAGAATCTACCGACGTGCAGATTCTAGTCCTCCCTCCCGAGTGCCCCACCGTGCTCTGCCCACCGTTACCTCGGCGGCTGCAGCAGGTTTGGAGATGCTGCCACTGGTACCTCTTCCCCGCCAGCGCGTCACTTCCCCCAGCCCAATTGGAGATTGTAGAAACTCCACCGTCCCCGTACATCAGCACTCGGTTAAGCGTGGAAGCCTTCTTGGCCCGCTCTGGCCTCCTTCCAGGCCAGAGCCAAGAACTCGACCAATCAGGAGAGGCATTCGGGATGGGGGCAGGGCGGGGCGGCGCGGGGCGCATGCGCCTGTTGTGGCACCTGCTGCCTGTCCCTAGGCCGCGCCGGCGCTTGGGGGGGGGGGGGGCGGCGTCCTTGTGGTCAGCAAGGGTCAGGCTCAGGGTCCCTGTCCTGTACCTCCCGTGGCCCAAAGTCTTCGTTGTGGACATGCGGTGAGAAATTGTCCTCGTGACCTTCAGTCGGAGCATCAGAGGTGAAGAAGCAGAGCGGCTTTATTACTGGATTTTTTGTAAAGGGGCAGAGTAAAAGTAATATAGAAGTGCAAAGCGTTTTCAAACGTTTGAGAAAAGTGTGTTGGAAAGAAATCCCTTCTTTTAAGCACCTCAAAATCAAAATTACTGCCTATCTTAAAAATAGTATAAAGATACATCTCATACTAGTATCTGGAATATTCTAATGTAATGCTCAGAAAATACAAAATAAGTGAGATATCCAGTTCAAAAAAGAAAAAAAAAAAAATAGAGGAAACCTAAGGAAAGAGGAAGAAAGGACTCAGTAAAGTTGAAAAAAGTCAGTCACTTAGAAAAATAGACATGGGAACAGCAAGTAAAAGGTCTAAAAATGGCAGCAGTAAGATAGTTGATTAACATGAGCAAGAAACAAAGAGAAGCACAAAATACAGTAGGGAAAATAATTACAGATAGAAGGAAAACAAGATGGATATTACTAAACTATGATGAGATGCCAAGGAAATATAATTTGCCAAAACATTCCAGAGATGAAAATTTTAAGGCTGATTATCATGGAAGAAATGAACTGCGTTTTCCCATACCTACATCCACAAAGTCCAATTATTTCTGAGATTTCTGTGTTCAAGGATCAGAGACAGTTGTATTGGTTGATTTTTGGTGGTACTGAGGATTAAACTAAGGGCCTTCCCACTGAGCAATAATCCCACTTCTTTCTTTTTTTTTTTTTTTTTTCATTTTGAGACAGGGTCCTGCTAAGCTGTTAAATTGGCCACAATGTGCTCAAGCTTCCAGTGTTCCCTGCCTGGGCCTCCAGAAGTGCTGGGGGTTAGAGGAGTGCACTACTAGGCTTGCTCTTGCTTCCTGGAAGACAGAAAAAGAAGGCAGCATTCCAGATTGTATATTATGAAGTGAGTGCAATAGCAAAATCCAGATTTCATCAGGCATGTGCAGCACATGTCATATACTGGCCAGAGAAATTCATATTCATGAATATCAACAGAAATATCCTAACTAAATATGTGTCATTTCCAAAAAGTAACAATATCGTTATACTATTTATTTGTTTGCTTGGTTGTTTTTCTGCAAAGCTTTAGTCAAGAGGGGCTCAGTCCTTCTTGGCCCCTGCCTTCCTCAGGGCGGCTGAGCATGTTGCTCAGCTCCTTGCACTTCCTCTTAGCAGGGATGTGCATCCCCACCCCTTTCTTGATGAACCTGAGGGAGTTCTTGTCCTTGGAGACCTTGAGCAGCGCCAAGGCGAGCTGCTTATAGGAGGCGAAGCCGCACACCTCCCGGATCATGTCCTGCACGAACTTGGTGTTTGGTGAGGCGTCTGCAACTGCAGCTGTGCCTCGGTTTGCTCACATTCTTAGTCACCGTGTGGCCCTTGTTGAGGCCCATGGCCATGGGATAGCCTAGGGCCATGGCTACTGTTCTTCAGTGGTTGCTTTAGCAGAAGTATACTAGTTTTTTTTAAAAGAAAACCATCATCTTCATAGATTCCCAAAAGGTATGTGGTGAAGTTCAAAATATATCCTTGATTTAAAAAAAAACTTGAAATATTCACAAGTATAGGCACAACTAGATAGGCACTGCACAAAAGTAAAGTTAGAACCCAATACCTCATACTTCACAAAAAATAAATTCCAGGTGACTAAAGAATAAATGGGAAGGATGAAGTCTAAGTCCCCTAGAAGAAATCCTGGTATGCTCCATAGCAGTGCCCAGAGCTGTATCACAGAAAATTGGTAGGCTTAAGAGCAAGAAGCCTCTCCAGACTCGGAGAGGATGAGAGTAGATAGGTCAGGTGATCCTCCGGCCTGAGACAAGAAAAACTGGGGCTTTTACGGACTTTTGTTAAGGGTGGAGCTTGAGGGGGAATGTTTAAAAATATCTGAAAAGCTGACAGGGATATGGATATTTCCTATGGTGGTGGTGGGAAAGGTGAAAGGAAATTGCACCCTGGGCTGGGTTGGAGAAGAAGTGGGGAGGTGGTCTCTGGGAAGATGAGCTGTCACTTTATGGGCTTCAGCCATATTAGATGAGCACCATAATAAGTCAGCAATTCATACTAGGGCCAGAAGCTATCATGAAGTACATGTATTTTTTTCATGTGGCAAATATATATAAGCCAGAAATGACAACAATCCAGGTGAAAATTTGCAACTGATACCACATTCAACAGGCTCATTCTTTGCTACTCATAAGAAAGAACCTACAAATTAACAAGCAAACCAAAGAATATAAATAATATTTTTTTTCCTGTATTTTGGGGAAGGGCCTACAGGGTGTTCAGGGTCTCACTACTAGATCAGACTCATGATCTGCCTGTTTATAGCCTCCCATGTGCTGGGATTACAGGCCCATGCCACCAAGCCCAGCCTCAATTGGGGTCTCAGTGAGCCCCGGCGGGGCTGGCCCAGCAGGCTCGGGGATCAAGGGCCCTGCACCTGCTTGCAGGTGTTTTAATCTCCTGAGCTATTTGGCCAGCCCTCAAAGAAAATAAATAACTTACAGAAAAATAAACACTGATACATAATAATAAAAAGGCTCAACCTCATCCAAAATAAGAAAAATGAAACTAGAGGGTTGTTTTTTTTAACCTATTATTTTTTTTAAAAAAAACAAGCAATTCTTTAATATACTGCACTTGGTGAGGCAGTAGGAGAGCTGGCGTTATAACGGATTGCTGATGCCTGCACAAACAGTAACTCCATGAAAAGCAATGCACAAAATTTATCAAGATCGCAGCTCTACCCAGTAATTTTATTTCTAGAAATTTGTCTTAAAAATATATTCTGAGGGTCAGCCAGATACCTCAGTGAACTAAAGCACCTGCTTCGGCAGAGGGCAGTGGCTAGAATCCTATTAGAAGTGTGCTGTGCTGGCCCTGCCCCCAGGGCATGCTGAACCGGTGATTGAGACTGGGTGTGGTGGCATGCACCTACAATCCCAGGGAGGCTGAAAACAGGAGAATCACTATGAGTCCGATTTACATAGTAAGATAAAGACACATACCTGGCACAGTTAACTGAGGCTGGCAAGCCCGCAGTCTGCAGAGTTGATGTCCCAGTTCCAGTGTGAGTATTAAGGCCAGCAGGCTGTTGCAGAGCTAGGAACTCTTAGTGGCCTCACCAGTCAGGGGTCAGTCATGCTATTTTAGCCTTCAATAGATTGGATGAATTCCAATGAATAGAGGACAACCTGCTTTACTCAGTCTACCAATTTAAAACTTTATCTCACCCTAAAACACCATCACAGAAACAGCCAGGGTAATAATTTGACCAAGTATCTGTACATCCCGTGGAAGTTAAATTGACATAGAGAATTAATCCTAAATCCATTTCTTATCAGTTTAGCATCTGTATGTGTCTGCTTAAACCATACTTAATCTCTGAGTAAAGAGAGTAGCAAGATCATAAATCCATCTGACATAACAGAAATCTCTGGGTCCAGCTGAACACAGTACCTTTTTCTGCAAGGTGCCAAGTCCCTAAGTAATGTTTATCCTTCTTGATACACGTCATAATTTAAATGTTATGATGCAAAGTTGACAATAAAATACTGCCATACAAAGTCCATTTATCTTGTGCCAATACATGAGAAGTGGGCAGAAAAGAAGAAAACAAAGATACGTGGTCATAAAAGCAAAGAATACAGATGAAAATGCTCCCTCTGTAACTGTAACTCCCTCTGTCCATTCCTCTGCCCTTTTGCTTTTAGCAAGCACCTCAGGTGGTCATGGTTCATGATTCTTTTTTCTTTTCTCTTCTTTCTTTTTCTTTTTGAGACACTGTCTCCTCATGTAGTTTGGGCTGGTCTTGAACTCACTTTGCAGCCCAGGCTGGCCTCAAACTTGCAGCAATCCTCTGGAGTGCCTCAGCCTCAGGCAGGCGCCATCAGGCCTGGGTCGGCCTGGATTCTTCATCCAGTAAAGTGACCCAATCTTTGTTTCTGAGTGTCTGACCTGTACTGGGTTTTTGTAGCTTTCCATCCCCTTAACATAGGGTACAGTTAAGACAAAGAGCCACCCCAGGGGATACTCTGGCTCACCTCCTGGGTCATGCTGGGTGGCCTGGGTGGTTGGTGTGCCTGCCGTGACCAAATGTCCCATCTCTAATGAGGCTCAATGACAGGCCAAGACTTATTTCTGAAAATGCGTATTTATGTGCGTGTGTGACACCGCTTTACTAAAAGCCCTAAGGGCTTTTAGATTCTCCTATAGATTCTCCTATAGAGGTCTCCAAACTGCTTCTGTGTCTCCCACTGACACGCCTGCAGCCCCTTGGTGAATCACCTTGCTCAAAAACCTGGACCTTTTGCAGAGCCTCCTCTTTTTTGGGGTCCCATTCAAAACTAGTGGGCTTTCTTGTCACTTGGTAAATGAGCTGTAGTATATGCTCAAGTGGGGAGCATGTTGCCTCCAAGATTCAGAGCCCTTTAGGTATTGCACTGCTGCTGCTCCTGCTGCTTCTGCTGCTGCTGCTCCTCCTTCCCCTCTTCTCTGGCTCCTTCCCCTTCCTCTCCTCCTGTAGGAGTACCAGTAGTAACAAGTAATCCTTTACCTTAAAAGGGATATCTGACATGCTCTGCTATGAGAACCTTAGAGTTTCACAGTTTGGTGGGCCCTTGACACCTTATCAAGTTGATTCCCCACGCTCTGGCATACAAATGTCTTACCGATAACTCTAGGGTAGTTGCTACTTCTCGTTCACGAGGGCCCAACAGTGTAATGGACTAGAAGGATCTCTTGCAGAAGAAAAAGGTAATCAAGATTGTTGTGGATTATGACACAAGGCTAGAGAACTGATAAATCCCTTGTGAGGTGAGACAGTACACATGTCCTTCTCTCTCAGCCAACTGAAAGCAAACTGCTTCAGCATAGAGAGAAAAAGCATTTGCTAGATCAAAAGCTGCATGCCAGGTACAAGAGGCAGTGTCAGTTTTCTCAAGCAATGAAAATATGTCGGGTGCTACAGTTGCAGTCAGGACCTGTTCAAGCTTGTGGTGGTCCACAGCATTCTCTGAGAT
The DNA here is from genome assembly GCA_004027165.1 of Ctenomys sociabilis. Taxonomy (NCBI): domain Eukaryota; kingdom Metazoa; phylum Chordata; class Mammalia; order Rodentia; family Ctenomyidae; genus Ctenomys; species Ctenomys sociabilis. Next base: position 4,687 of record PVKA01043192.1, on the reverse strand, counting down.
GTGTTCACCTTTTATACAGGCCAGATGGGTGGGTTGAATGGGGAAGTGGTGGGATTCACACCCTTGCACCCCTCAAGTCCTTAATGGTGACGCTAATCTTTGCTACCCAGCTGAGAACTCTGTATTGTCTTTAATGTAATAGTTTTGTAAGTTGGAACAGTTCTAGCAGCTTCCACTCAGCCTTTCCTGCTGGAATAGCCTTCAATCCAAGGACAGAAAGTGAATGTGGAGCTCTTGCCAAAGGCTGAGTGCATCTACTCCAGTCGTGCATCAGGACCAGGTCTGCTGTGAGAATAGAGCTCTGGTTCTTAGTCTAGGAGTATGTGTTAGTCCAGCTCCTGCTGCTGTACCACAGACCAGGGAATTGTAATGAATGTAAAGCTGTTATTAAACAATAGTTGTAGGTTTAGGGAAGTCAGAGATGGGGGAGCCAGCATGGCCACTTCTGGTGGGGCAGCTTCTGAGTTATAGGATACAGACTTCTTGCTGTTTTCTCACATGGCAGAAAGGAAAACCAAGCTGTTCTGTACAGGCCATCCATGCCGGGTCTGCTCCCATGACCTCACCATCCTGCAACCTTCACACTAATGCCACTGCTGTTGGGATTAGGGTTTCAACATGTAACGGGGGTGCTTGAGATGATTCCAGGGCCTCAGAGTGCTAGGCAAGCACAGAGCCACATCCCCAGCCCAGCATGAATTTTTAGGGGTACACATATTCTGATTACAGCAAACCCCATTGATCAAATGACCTCCATAAGCCTCTCTTCTGAATGGCTGTTATAATCACATTTTTCGGTCTCTTGGATTAATAACAGTTCAGATATGGTATCTAATAGTCTCCCCAAATTATCATTATTTCCTTTTCTGTAATGTATAATAACTCCCCCTTGGAGAAGGCCACAGGATCTGTTGGAGAAGGCTGAGAAGAAATGAACATTGTAAAGTTTTGCCAGCACACTGGGGTCTTTCCTAGAAGAAACCCAGCTTTTCCTTTCATTCAAGTGGTTGTGGGTCTGTAAAGTGACTGAGGTATGGGAAATGATTAAGGGGCCCAGGGCTCTTGTTTTTATGACTCAAGCTAGATTTTTATTCTCTTGACCTATAAGTATTCTGTGATGTAGATCAAATAAGAACTTAGTAGGCCTCCTGTCCCTCCCACCTCTAGGAACATCATGTTCCATCTGTGTGCAAGAGTCAGACTCTTCCAGCTGCTGTTTGATTCCGCAACAGTAACTACATTCATCTTGCATTTGGTGGCTGGGTGCTGCCACATGCCTGCTGCACTGGACTCTAACTGCTCCCATTGCATTTGGGGTTCCCAGTCAGAGGTAGTTCCAACCATCAGTCTGGGTTATTGAAAAGAGTGATCTTAGAGCTCTTCAAGGAACAGGAAGGTATTAGAAAGTTTCTCACAAATTTGGTTTTCATAGTTACGGTGTGTTATGGTTTGGGTCTAGTTGTCCCCCAAAAGCCTCATGCAGTTACTGAGTGGACTTCTAGAGTTTGTGATTAACTCAAGATCCAGTGCTGGGATTATGGCTGTGAGTGCTACACCCAGGCCGATAGCCTGAAGGCAGCATTAGGGAGACAGGCTTGGTCTCTGCGGCCAGCCGCGGTTGCCACTGCTCCTCCCTCTTGCTCTTGCTGCTTTGCTGTTGTATGTCACCATAAGTTGCTGCCCTCTGCCATGTGCCAGCTAAATATGCCATGTACCACTAACTGTGAACTATATAAATCTTTCCTTTCTTAGTTTTGGGTGTCAGGTACTTTTTTTTTTTTTTTTTTTTTTTTTTTTACCAGAACATAACGTAAGTTTATTTCAGATGTAACAGCAATGTTAAAATGGAAAAGTTTAATTTTTAACTGCACCAAGTAAACTCAACCATTTAAGTATTTTTAAAGTCATTCCCTCCAAAAACTGAGGGAGCTTTTCTTTTCCACCACCACACTCCATGGTTTCCCAATAGTTCTCTTGTTGAAGGACTTTTCAACTGATGAGAAAACTGCTTTGGAGATACTTTAGAATTCTTTCCCTCAAATGAAAACTAATATGGACAAATTATATATTGCATAGATTTCTCTACAGATTCTTTTATAGACCTAAGTGCAACTTAACATACGGTATAATTTTAATCTATTTGTTCCATAGTAAAAACCATCTATCTTGAAAAGTATGATGGATAGATTCTGTGATCTTCTAGTTAATAGAATTACTGATTTATCCCTAAGATTATTTTTACCATTTATCAAACTAACAAATTCAACAATGGTCATTAGTCTTTATTGAGTAGTTCCCAATATCTACCTTTTCCACATCTTCCCTTCTGTAAGTGGAATTATTTAATACCAGCTTGATGGAGGAAAATTAACCCTTTACAAACACTAAGATTTAGATTAATTCACTGACTAGTGGGGAAAAAAACTACAATAGGAAGCCTACACACTCAATTCAAACTTGAATATTTTTTCTATCTTTAAATAACATGTACTTAATTAACTGTGAGGCAGGTATTTGGTTTTTAATAACCACATTTAAGGATACATTCATAGGACTGCTTAGATAGTCTCCAGGTGAAATAGTTATAGAAATAGAGGCAGTATAGTTTCAGTATAAATTCATTTATATATCAAAATCTATTTTGATACCTGAAAGTTTACAAAAAGGCTAAACACTCTTCATGTTTTCTGTAAAGGAAGTACTCTTCTCTTGGCAAGAACAAGCTGAAACTTATCCATGAAGGTAAGTAAAGGTGCTTAATATTAAACATTTCTTCTAAACTTGGATTCAGATTGAGAAACTGATACTAAAGACCAACTAGTATGGTCTTTCTACATTTTCATCAAGATAGAAACCTATGGACTTATTTATTAACCATTTTCCTTTAAAACTTTCTCCTTGGCACTCAACATTGCTAAAGACTATTTCACTTTATACTTTCACATTTCCAAATGAAAACTTAAGGTTATAAAATGTGTACAAACATTCTATAAAGTGATCTTACTATGTAACTTATTTGGAGATGAGACATTTATATGAGAAATTACAAATAAAACTTCCTTTTTAAAGTCAGGTGACAGGGCCAGGGATTTAGCTCAATGGCTCAGTGCCTACCTGGCATGCATGAGGTCCTGAGTTCAATTCCTGGTATTCCTCCACTGCCAAAGTCAAATAACAGAAAACTCAAGCTTTGTATATTGGCTTTCAAGTCTACTGAGACCATTTCTTGATTCACTACGACTGACAATCTAAAGAATTGCAAATATTGAGATTGGATGAGAGAAAAACATGAGTATTTCAGATGTCTCATCTTATAAAGTTATCAACCTGTCAGAACCACTCCCTACTTGTCAGATAATGATCTAGCACTCCTATCAGTAGAGGTCACAGTGATATTTGTACTATTAACACTTTGTGCTTCTACTTCCTCAAGAATAGAAGCAGTTTGTTCAATAATTCCTCTTATCCCAAATCCTTAAACTCAATATTGTAGGCACAGAGTACAAGCAAATCTGGGATATTCTCCAACAGATTAGGAGTATCATCATAACTATGTCATTCTCAAAAAATACTGTCTCGATATTCTTCCTTATGTAATCGCTCACTGACAACATTTTTAATAGCCCGTATTAGTTGACATTAAATGCATTTATTGTGCCACAAGTCCTTCTAAGCTTTCCTTTAGGTATTTTAAAATATGTCCAAGAAGGAAACAACCTGCTTATTTGTGGGTGTTAACTTGTAAGGACATCAGCTCCGCTTTTAAAATTAGATTAACTATGGTATTTTGGGCTTACTGAAGAAAAAGAACAGGAGGAAAAAAAAAAAAACTGTATCATAATAAACTTCTTTAGGTCAGTTAAAGGCTACTATCTATAGCTGGGATATTAAAAAAAAAAATTTAACCTCACCAGCTCACACTCTAAATGTTAATGCCTCTAGGAACAATAGCAGAAAAAACAAACTTGCTGACAACCATTCATTAACAGAAAAGTATTTTGACTCAAATACTTAGACCAACATATAACCCTCCCTAACCAGACTTCCCAACCAATCATCAAGAAGAGAAAAATCAATTGCTTTAAAAATCCAAATAAGCTTAGTATTTCTCACAAGGATAACAATGGTCCAAGTCCTGAGAATGCTCAGAAGGACTAAAGGTGGGGTGAAGGCAATGTCTAGGGATAAGCATCCCACAAATAGTCTAAAAACTCAAAGAAAAAGATATTGCTGCTTGTGTCTTTTTGTCTTTTGAAATAAACAGTATTTGTAGGCTCTGCCCTTCAATGTGAAAACAGGACATTTAAAAAAAGTTTAAAAATTTGAAATCATATTATACCCAAAAGTTTCAGGTTATACATCTGAACTATGAAAGTAAATAGATCTTTCTTTAATCCAAACACCTCACAAAAATGAGAAAACTGAAACAATCCAAACATGATTATTTTTAAGTCCTTGAAATTACTAAAACTTTTGAAGGAAAGGGGGGAGAGGAAAACCAAGAACAAGAGAACAAGGGAGGAAAGCTTCACAAAGAGGGGAGGGGATTAATGGGCCTCTCTTTTTATTTGGCAACAAGCAAGTGCAAGAAAGTTCATTTGTAATTTGTTCAGTTGTCTGTCTTTTGCGCATCTGCATTCTGACCAGAGGGGACTTTGAGGTTTTTCTGAAGCACATGAGCATCAGC
>PVKA01043191.1:0-16910 GCA_004027165.1 Ctenomys sociabilis | reverse complement strand
CAAGAAAAAGTACTGCCAAAAAACCCAAGAGCCAACCATAAATATCTCTCTCAGAAGTAAATAGTACCACCCTGCATGCAAGCAGGTAATGTTCAGTCTTTCAGAGAAAATGTGTGGACATTCTGACAGGATTATGTTCAATTTAGAAAAACACTGAGCAAAAGCTCCTGGAATGAATCAAAATAATGATCTCATAGTTGAATAACGTGATTCCCTTTCCCTCCCCAGAGAAGGTGAAATGCCTATGGTCACCAAATTAAAGGTGGAGGTAATTGAGCCATGACTGAAGACACATACCATTCACCAATTTGATTTTTAGGCCAACTTGTACTTAAAGTGCCACTTGGACCTTTTAAATGCAGTTTCTTAAGAAGCCAGACTGTCTTAAGATTGTGGTGTCAGTTTGAGTCTGACAGGAAAATCCCTCCCCTGAGAGATCTGTTTCAAAGTAAATTCTTGATTCCATGACTGGCTTTAGGTCTTTCACTTTGCCAAATGAAGTCATGATACATTGGGCTTACCATGTTCCCTTCCATCTGGAAAGGAGTTTTAAAAAAATAAGTAAGGGGAAAGCTGATGATGGGACACATGTAACATTCTCTAAGGATAGAATTTTTGACTTTACTTCTTTTGGAGCAAAGGAATGATTCAACCACAGAGAGAAAGATCAAGTCTACTTTCCTTTGTGTAAGATGTTGAAAAATGGAGATAGAGAAGCATGGAAATAGTGGACTACACACATTTTTACTTTTTCTAGACAATATAAGGGAAGAATGTATCCTAGAAATTCAGGGTTCTACTCACAAGATTTGGCAACAGTGTGACCTCAAAGGGTGGAACATTAAACTGGTGTGCTACATTTTCCTCAGGAGACCCAAATCTGGCACGGTAACTGTAGATCTTTCCAAAGCTCTAGTGAAATAAAATGAGAGCATCCCAGAAAATTCTGTGTGGGTAAAAACATAGCTAAGATCCCTTTAGTATACCCTGGAGAACATTGCTTCTCCATGAATACATAAAATTTTAGGATGTAACAAAATTAAAATAAATGTTCTAAATCAGTTTATTGATTCTGTAACCTATAGTGATAAAACAAACATAATCATAAGGTGATTAAGTGTACTTCTACTCTACTATAGCCTATTTTTTTTAAGGAACCAGGAATTGAACTGAGGCTCTCGTGCTTGTCAGGGAAGGAATTATTCCACTGAGCCGTCTCCAGGGCCCTTCCAATATAGTCCATAAAGACAAATTTAAATCCCAAATTGTCCACTCTAATAATTTTTAAAAGTATACAAAATTCTCACCCTTGTACTATTGATATATATTCCATGTAAAAATCACAGATGAACACAAATGCATGCACACACACACACACACACACACAAAATCATAGACATCTTCCAAACCTCTTCTATTTTTTTTTATTTTACTTTTGTTTTATTGAAGTACAAATATCGATAAGACAGTTTTAAGATACCTTCACAAGATGGATTTGATAAATTAATACATTGCAAACTGTTTTCATAATGTTTTGGTATCATAAAAGGCGTATACATGATATTATACTTACAGACATTATTATAGCACATGTCTCTTTTCAGTAAATTAAGAGAGTGTATCTGACTGCGAATCTTATTTTTTTATACCTGAATTAAATCAAAGATTCAATAATTAACACTTTCTACCTTGTTATTTTCCTAGCAGTGGTACATAGTACTAGAAGGCAACATAATATCCTGTCCAACCACCATTAGTGCAAATCTTGCCCCTCATCGAATTATGTAGAAGCACAGCATTATCAATCCCAACTGCACTGTCCATATACACAAATCATGATTCTTCCTTTCTATACCCCTTCCTTTGCCTACACCTGTTAGAGATGGGCACGCCATTATCATTCAACTAACTTAGGTGATTGAACTCGACAACACAATCCAACACTGTCCAGGATTCCACAACAATAATGCATTATCTGAAGAAGTTGTCGACCATAGTCATTTACAGCTCAACTTAATATTATGGCCCCGCGAAGTATACTTCATTTTTATACTTTTCTGCTGGATGGTTAAGACCCAGGTAGATAGAGCAAGACTTATATACCAACACATGTACTTTATATTTCTTATGAGGTCAGTGAAGTCCCCTCAGGGTTTATCTTATAGTCCTGTACATTATTCTGTAGATCCTTTGTCTGTGTCATCCATGTGGATGAGTCATGGCCAATTCTTGACCAGTTTGATCTCTGTGACAGCCTGAGAGAAAGTTTTCTCTACATGTGACTCTCCCCAGGTACACTGTAGAACTTCGATCTCTTTCCTCTTTGACTCCATACTCTCCTTGGTCAGAAAATTTGGAGCTCAACTGAGTTTCATGATGTTGCAGTGCAGGTTCTCGTATGTTCTGAGTCTTCGCTGATCTTGAAAGGCTAGGGCCAAAATGTTGGCTGGCCTTGTGGCTCTTTCATTTCTCCAGCTTTGATATATGAACTTAGGTTGTTAACCATGCAGAAGAAAAGCTGATTAGTATTCTGCAGCATATGCCATTCACTTTGCCTTATCAGACTCAATTGATTTCAGTTGTTGTACGTTTCCATTTCTATTGCTGCTTTTTACTTCTTACACTAGGGAGACTATATGATATTTACACATGTGTGTCTGGTTTATTTCACTTCTGAGTATATGTTCAAGGGGCATCCACTTCACTATGAATGCTTCAAATTTATCATTCTTAACATCTGAGAAATATCACATTATATAGAAATACCACATCTTTTTCAACTATTCCTCATGTGATGGACATCTTGGTTGTTTCCAAGATTTTTCTATCACACATTTCTCTGCTATAAACATAGGTACACATATATCACTATGATATAATGTTTTCAGTTTCTTTGAGAAAATTCCCATTAGGGGGATTGCTGGCTTGAATGGAATTTCTAGTTCTACTCTTTTGAGGAGTCTCCACACTGACCTCCACAATGGTTGTACCAGTCTATATTCCCACCAGAAGAAGAGAAGTGTTCTCTTTTCCACACATCCTCTCCAACATTTGTTGTTGGTTGATTTCCTTATGATAGCCATTCTTTTTTGGAGTGAGATGGTATCTCAGTGTTGTTTTTATTTGCATTTCACCGAAGACTAGCGATGTGGAGCAATTTTTCATATATTTATTTGCTTCTTTAATTTCGTCCTCTAAGAAGTGAGTATTCAACTCAGATGCCCATTTCTGCATTGGGTCTTTAAATTTGTGGTCCCTGTTATTTCTTAGTTCTTTATATATTCTAGACAGTAGACCTGTCGGATTGATTATTTGTTAGGATGTTTTCAAAATTTGTGGGTTGTCTTTTCACTCTGTTGACAATTTCTTTTGACATGCACAAGCTCCTTAGGAAGAGTTGATCCCAGTTGTTGATTCTTTCAAGTACTTCCTATGTGAATATATGTTTGTTCATGAACTCTTTACCTACCCTTATGTCTTCAAGAGTTCCTCCTACTTTCTTTCCCAGCAGATTGAGTGTTTCTGTTTTAATGTGTAGATATCTAATCCATTTTGATTTTAATTTAGTGCATGGTGATAGAGCTGGGTCAAGTTTTAGCCTCTTTAGCCTCAATTTTCTTTTGCCTCTTTTTGATAAGGTTGGCAAGAGGCTTATCAACTTTATTTAGTTTTCTCAAAAAACCAACTTTTCGATTTGTGGATTCTTTGAACTGTTTTCTTCATCCCAATTGAATTAATTTCTGCTCTAATCTTTATGATTTCTTCCCGTCTTTGCGCTCTGGGTTTTGTTTGCTCTTCTTTTTCTAGTTGTCGGAGGTGCGACATTAGGGTGCTAATTTGTTCCCCTTGTGTTTTCCTAATGTGTGAGTTCATAGCTATTATTTTCCCTCTTAGAACTGCTTTAATCACATCCCATAAATTCCTGTAAGTTGTACTTGAATTTTCATTGAATTGTAGATATTATTGAATTTCTTGTTGAACTTCTTCTGCAACCCATTGATTGCTTAGTAGGGTGTTGTATAGTTTCCATGAATTCAGTGGGTTTTTCTGGTTACTTTTGTCATTTATTTCCAGTTTCATTGCATTGTGGTCAGATAGCATGCATGGGATAATTACTATTTTCTTGCATATACATAGGCATGACCTCTAGACTAGTATGTGGTCTATTTTGGAAAATGACCCGTGTGCAGCTGATAAAAATCTGTATTCAGTTGTGGTTGCGTGGAATACTCTGTATATGTCCGCCTGGTCCATTTGTTCCAAGCTCTGGTTCAGTTCTGCTACTTCCTTGCTAATTTTTTGTCTGGTTGATCTATCTTTTTGAGATAAGAGGGTGTTAATGTCTCTTGTTAAGATTGTGGTCTTAGATATTGGGTTTTTCATGTCCATTAAGATTTGTGTTACCTAGATGGGTGCTCCTGTGTTTGGTGCATAGATATTTATGAGTGTTACTTCTTGCTCTTGAATTTTTCACCTGACCAATATATAGTGGCCTTCTTTGTGATGTTTGATCCTTCTTGGTTTGAAGTTGAGACTGTCTGAGAACAGAATTGCTACTCCTGCTTTTTTCTGAGGTGCTGGGGCATGTAGTATTGTTTTCCATCCTTTGACTTTGAGCCTATGAATGTCCTTTTGAGTTAAGTGTGTTTCTTGTATACAGCATATTGTTGGATTTTGTTTCCTAATCCACTGTGCCAGTCTACTTATCCTAATTGGAGAACTGAGTCCGTTTGCATTGATGGTTATGATTTAAATGTGTTGACTTATGTTTGTCATGATATTTACCTGCTGTTGTTTACTCCTTTGTATCTTGTGCTTAATTGTCTGTCCTGTTTAGTGGGTTCCTTCCATTCTCATTCATGGAGTTCTGTTCATTGTGGTCTCTCTCTAGAACATGTTTCAGCAGCCTGTGAAGGGATGGCTTTGTCATCATGAAATTCTTTAGTTGTTCTTTGTCGTGGAAGTATTTCACTTCTCCATCAAATTTGAAAGAGCGTTTGCAGGGTACAATAATCTGGGCTGGACTTTTTTTCATGTATGACTTGAAGAACTCTGCTCTTTGTTCTCCTTGCCTTCATTGATTGTGTAGAGAAGTCAGCTGTAATTCTGATGGGTTTTCCTTTGAATGTGAGTTCCTTCTCTCTAGCAGCTTTCAGTATATTATTTTTGTGTTGGATTTCTGGGATCTTAACTATTATATGTCTTGGTGTCTTTCTACTTCGGTTGAAGTTATTTATTGTCCTGTGTACTTCAGTGACCTGCATGTTGGATTGTTTCCTCATATTTAAGAAGTTTTCTGTGATTATTTCTCCCCAAATTCTTTTTATGTCATTTTATTTTATTGACTCCTTCATTCTCATTGATACCAATCATTCTCACATTGTTCATCCTACCATCATTTTGCAGGTGATGGATTATGTTTTCCTGGATTCTCATTGTTTTTAAGAGATCCTTTCTCACCTTTTCACTAGCTGCTTCGGCATCTTCAAGATCTGAAACCCTGTCTTCACTTTCAAACGGTTTTGTGGACTCATGATTGCTATTTTTAGTTCTTCTATATCTCTTTGACTGTGTTTCATATGTTCTATTTCTTTTCTGTATTGTTCATTCAAGGAATCCATCATATTTCTGATCTCCTCAATTTTTTTATCCATGTCTTCTTTAGAGTTAGTTATTAATTCTTTTTCTGCTGTGTTTCTTCCAAGTTGGGTTTCCTCTGTATATTTCTGGACTTGTTTCTGTATTTCAGATCCTATGACTTCAAAGAATTCTTTTTTTTCCAAAGAATTATTTTTTGATTTCAGAACTTATTTCTGCTTTGAGTTCCTCATGATCTTTCTGCTGTTGTTTCTTTGCTTCAGATGCTGTTAATTCATATATTTCCACTGGAATAGTGCTCTCTGAACTTGTTCTGGGTGAACATAGGTTTTCCACCAAATGTTTCTGGAATTCATTCTTTATTTCAGATGCTATGTATTCAGATATTTCTTTTTTAATTTGGGGAATTACTTCTTGTTTTATTTCCTCTATAGCTTTCTGCTGTTGTTCCTTTGCTGCTGTATCTGTTAATTCATTCATTTTGCAGCTGAGGTAGTGTCCTCTGCTCTTACTGGTGGACTTGAGGTCTGTGATTGCATTTTTGCCCTTTTCTTTGTCATTTTGTATAGCACAGAGCTTTGACCTTTGGTGTAGAACTTTGGTGCAGCTATAACCTTAGTTTGTTATACGATTGGGGTGCCAGTCTATTAAGTTTGAGATTATCCATGTATGCCTATCCTGGATCTAGCTGTTGTGTTCAGTTCCTTTTTTTGCTGCAGCTCCTTTGGTTCCCCTCTGTTGGTTCCCTCTTCAGGCGAGCATGAACCAAACTGGCATGCAGAGTAAGTAATGAAAATTCCCCATCTTAGCTGGCTTTGAGGCGAGGATCAGGAAAATTGCTGGGGTCAGCCCTCCTGTGTGAGGTGGGCAGGACTGGGCTTTGGTGGGTCTTCTGGGCTCACAAAAGGATAGTGGATGATCTTATTCACCGAGTATGCTGTACTGGGTTGGCCAGCATGTGCTGCGTCTAGGTCTACAGGCCATAACCCGAGAAGTCTGGGGAAGGACCCTCCGGTGCACCGGGCCTGGAGCCCTCACTCACAGGCCAGGCTGTGCTGGGTTTCGGGCCATGGTGTGGGACCGGGGATTACTGAGAAATGTCCCTCTGGTGTATTATGCTTGGAGTTTTCACTGCAGGCCAAGCTGCACTGGGTCTGGGACCCTGGGGTGGGACCAGCAATAGCCTGGAAATGTTTCTCTGGCACAGTGGGCCTGGAGTTGTAACTGGGCCACAGGGGGTGGGGGGACAGGGAATCCCTAGGAAATGTCTCTCCGGCACGGGGGGGCTTGGAGTTCTACACTCACTGAACTTTGATGTCAGGGACTCGGGAAATTCCCCCTCACTCAGTAGGCTTTAGGGCAGGGGATCTGGGGAGGTACTGATGAGGGTGTCCTGAGGTTTCAGGTCAGTCTCTGGCTTGGAGGGCTTGGGGCAGGGATCCAGTTAGCATGTTTGGGAAGAAGCCAATGCCTCTCCCTCAGACTCATCACACACTCACTGATCTGGGAAGCCTGGTGAGTCGTGCAAATTCCCACTCACTGGGAGAGCTTGGGGCAGGATCAAGCAGGCTGCTGGAGTGCGCTGCGCTGTGTCTGGCCAGTCTCTAGGGCTGGGCGGGCATGGGTGTGATCGAGGAGGTTGGCGTGTCGGCCGCGCTGTCTCTGGCCAGTCTGTGGGGCTGGGCAGGCGTGAGGAGGACGGCAGAGTCAGCTGCGCTGTCTCAGGCGTGTGTCCAAACCTCTTCTTTCATGTTCTCTACCTTGATTTATCAATGCTCTGCCTTGCATCCTTCTGTTGCTTAACAGGCTCCATATCTTGACCTGCTTTGTTCCTTCTGTTTTTTACTGTTTTAAAGTTATTTCCCTCATATTCCTTCCTCCTGCTGCTCATTTCTGTCACAGAAGTCAATGTTTCCTTCACTGAGGAAATTTTCCCTTTCAGCCAGCCTGCCACACACAAATGCTTCAATTATGGACTCTCTTTTTTACATTCCAAGCTTTCTAATTTTTATTGTCCTCTATACAAGTACTTTCTATTTTCTTTTCTTTTCCTCTTTCTCTTTCTTTCTTTCTTTCTTTCTTTCTTTCTTCCTTCCTTCCTTCCTTCCTTCCTTCCTTCCTACCTTCCTTCCTTCCTTCCTTTTGACTGACTCAGCCCACTCTGGGATGTGGATGGCATGGCCCGTGGTATCAGGGATTGACCACGGTACCTACACACTTGCTTAACTTTGCCTAAGGAGGTGCTTTAGACTGCTGAGCTATCTCACCAGCTTAAACTTTGTAAATATGTGGGCTATATTTTTATTTTCCTCCATTTAGAATGGCAGCTTCTGACATGTACCTTTTTCATCATATTACTTGTAGGATGTGATATACAATGCAAAATAGATATAGATAATTAGAAGTTAATAAATGCATGTATTAGGTTACCAAGAAGTTTCATTTAGTCTATACTACATAACATTATATAAACAAAGATGCTTCTCCACTTTGATTATGATTAATGGTGAATCTTTAAAAAGTAAATTTCAAGAATAAAACATTCAAAACAGAACTAGAGATTATTAACAATGGCACAAAGAAAGAAATATTACTGATTGTAGAGAGATTGATAAAACATTCCTTTTCATATGACTTTTACATTCAAGCCAAATAATATATGTCTTCACTTGTTTTGGATTCTTACATTTTTTTATTACTGTACAAATATTTTTATGTAAAAATCACAAAAGTTTAAGTGTCTGTTATTCTGTATTTCAGAAATTGCATTGAATTATGCTATCCACAGTGAATCTTGAAGTGATTACAGATGACAGTAAAAGAGGGCAGGACATTGAAGATACTTGAAATCATATTAAAATTCCTTGATGACTAACTTAGTGTTACTTCAGTATACCACTCAGAGAAAACTATAATAGTGCATATTCAAATATTTCCTTGATGATAAGAGAATAAATCTTTTAATAAGCATTATTTATAAATTATTGTATTTAAAACCTTACATATTTGTTCTTAAGTAATTTTGTTTGTAAACAATTTTATATTTACAGAAAAAAGTCAAGCTCATTATACTATTCACATGTTACTCTGGAAAAATAAATTAGACAAATTTTCAAGCAAAGAGTAAACATTCGTATTTGTCTTTCTCATGGACATAAATGCATTTATAGCTAAATAATAATTATGAAACAAATGCAAAGTAATTATGTACAGACTTTATTGTATTTGGCCTTACACCAAATCAAAATGAGAAACTTCTTATTTAATAAAAAGAACTCAAATTGTATTGACAAACATATCTGGACACAAATGTTAAAATAATATTTTTTTTTAAAAATCAAGAAACCAGCTGTTCTCTTATTACTCCCAAACTCAGACTGAGAATAAAAAATGAACTAGTTCTTTGAATATTTTTTAAGAGTCTAAAGATAGCAGACTCTGGTGATTTTCCTCTTCCCTAATTTTTAGCTGTTGTTGATATTTGTGTCTCCTTAAGGATCTAACCAGAACCTCATGAATAACACGTATTTTCCTTTTTCATATGACTCAAGACAGTGTGATATCAATTTTGATAGAACTCTTTATGACATGCTAAATATCTTCCATTAAACATATACCAAATCTTAGAGTTTTAAAAGTATGAAAACATTTCTCAAGAAAAAAAAAATGGCTTTCTTCTGTTGTCTTCTTACGTATCTTTGTGTCCATTTAGTACACATTAATTTGTATGTTGCCTTTCCACTTGCAGGTAAGGTTTCTTAACTGTGTTCTGGTTGAAACAACTGACCTATCCACCATTTCTATTGCCACTGTTTGTATCATCTTTTTAGATTTTCATTTGCTGTCTTCCTTTAATTGAATTTAATGTATTTTAAGATTTCATTTTACCTGTTAGTGTATGTGGACATTTAATAGTTTTATTCCTAAGGTAACATTCCATTTCACATGTGCTATTTTAAAAACCTGATAAAATTAATCAAGCAAAGGCCATTACTCATCCAGATGGCTGACACTGTCAAAAGATCTACAAGGTGCTGTACATGGTTCCTGAGTAAATTCTGAGGGGATCTGATTGACCTTGTCAGATACAAAAGTTACATTTTTAGTTTAGGTCTTCCTTTAACTTGGTCTTAACCATCCAGCAGAAAATTGAACCATGAGGTATAAAAAGTAAAACTATATTAATATGCTGAGCTGTAAAAGGCTCATCTCAATCACTTCTGGCAATTTCCAGTTTGCTGATAACCCATGACTATTATGGACTATTGAACTGCATTGGGTTACTTTGCTGAATTTAAGTACCTACAATTTTTGGACTGGCATCAAGTATGAAAAAGTCCTTTAAAGACTTTTGGAAATACAGCTTCTCTAACTGTAATGGAATGAAATAAAAAAGGAGGATATAAATAAAGGACCATTTTGTATTGAAAAAATATATATGTGTGTACATAAGACAGTTAAGATAGATATATAGCTACTTTCTCATAACTCACTGAGAAGAAAGGTTTGTACTAATATTGTTTAGACAAGATGTCATGTCTAAATCTTGTATTCTGAATAACTACTATGAAAACAACAATATGCAATGTTTTAATTATTGTAACTGTCCTGCTAGCTTGTTCTGAAACTGTTTCATTGCTATTTCATATTCTTTCTCATGAAAATGAATAAAAAATAAAATCCTGATGCTACTTCATTCTCACTTCTGTTTATCTACTATGATACAACTCTCCCCAAGACACACAGATATAAACATACACACCCTTCTACCTATTTTAAATTCTACCTTACTGTGTGTTTTGTTTTGATAGTGACTATTATTTTTCCAAGAGCAGTAAAAATAATGTGAATTATGCTTACATTTATGTACACATTTCCATTTTCTTACTTTATGTAGATACACATTTCTGTCTGAAATAATTTCTCTTTGAAGTTATTTCTTTATTGTTTGTTATAATGAGCAGTTATTCCTGCTGAATTCATCCAGTCTTAATGTACATGAAATATTGCCATTTTATTTTTGGTTTTGAATTGTATTTTTCATGATGATGGATTTAGTAATTTACTGCTTAGTACTTTACAAATGTTTCTCAACTCTTTCCTTAAGTAGTCTCCTATCATAATGTCACTGCCTTCTTTATCTCTTTCAGAGAGTGCTTCACCACTTTGAATGAACTGGTTCTTAGGTATTAAAGCAAAATTATCTAGAGTTAGTGTTAAGAAAAAGTGAAGGGTCAGTCAAAAAGCTCAGTGGATTAAGGTTCCTTGAAGCAGGCATAGGGACTGGGAGTTGGATCTCCACACCTGCCATGCCAGCCCTGCCCCTGGGGCACACTGAGATTGGACGTGGTGGCACGCACCTGTAATCCCAGCTCTTGGGAGGCTGTAAACAGGTGGATGACTATGAGTCCAATCTAGTATCGAGATCCTAAACACCATATAGAGCTTTCCCTAAAATACAAAAGAAAAAACAAAGAGAAAGTGAAATATCATCAGTTGTGGCTCTCCATTAGTACTACCTGCTGATCCCAAGTAGGCTAACATATTTGCCCATACCCTCTTCCATATGGAATAATACTTCCCAGACTTAGGATCTGAACATTTTCATTAAGCGATGACTCACGTCTCAGTGCAGTTCTATTGCTTGCTGTTTTCATCTAGATTTTTTAAGGGAAATGGCCCTTTAGTATGCTTAATAATTTTGATTAAATGCAGGACACAAATATTGTGTAGAACTGATTGAGATGAGACTTTTCATGTGAGATTTAATGTTTGTCTGGGCTGTGTTCACTGAGTACTGTAAGTGTTGAGGGCAGAAGTTCCCTTTCTCCTGTCGTTCTTTATCTCTGCTGCTGTCCTTCATTTTGATGGAGACTGTGCTCTCCATAGAAGGTAAGCTCCACAGCTCCTCGCAGCTATCAGCTCTTTATTCATACAGTGCCATAAAGGATGCGGCAAGCATGTGACTCCGTGGGCTTCTTCTATAATCCTACGATTACATCCCATGTTTTAACAGGTTTTCTCTTTCTGTGATGATTTTTTTTTTTGATGATTCTTTTTTTAAAACCTGTGAATTAAAATAAAAAGTCTAGTAGGAACTGAAGTTGATTGGAAATTACCTTCAATTCTATTAGGCTCTAAGCAAACTTATGCTAATTAAGATCTAAGAAAACAGACTACCTGGGGTTAGGCACTCATTAACAAAGATAGAATAAAATTGTGCATGTTCCTAAAGTTTCCATTGATTTTTTCTCTTACTGAAGACAGGACAAGATTATACATTCCATAAAATTATTACTATAGCATTATCACTTATGGTAGATATATAGATGCACATTACTCCCTAATTATTTGATTATTTATTAAATTATTTGATTTCTTATTTTCTCTTTTCCATCAATTTCTGGTCTTTTCAGTTTAAATTTTTATCCAAACTAATTCTCTTCAAAAGATATACTTATTATATATTAATCATGACTGTTTTTATACTTATACATTTTATTTTACCATATAATAATTCAATTATTATTCATTATTGACAATAAAATTCAAATCAAGCTCTTGTTATTGGTGTATTTCTGACTTTAGTTCCTTTTTGTAAGTTTAACGTATACTTATACTCTTCTCACACTACTTCTATGTGCCAGACATTCCATCATATTTTGTCTTTCAGATTCTCATGTCATCTTTTTCTGTTTGTCTGCTCTTTCTCATTCAAGTTCTCAATTTCTATGACCCTTTCTTAAATCAGAATTGCATGTGCAAACATCTTATTGTCTCCTTAGTGTGAGACCCTGAAAGAGAAAAACAGAATCTGAGAGTTACAATAGATACTGGGAAGAGGGAATGAATTTATTTTAAAGGAAAGATTTGCTGCTTTGAGAAGGACATGAGAGGGTGTGAGGGAAAGAGATTTATTTATGTACATAAGCAGGATGGTTTGGACAACTGTACTGTGCATTCCTGCTGGTCTGTGGAAAGGAGCAGATAATATGTAATATGTTTTGTGTCCTTTTTCAATTGATTGTACTTTTCCTCTTCTTAATCTCTCATACATTTCTTTCATTTTTCCTTTCTTCTTCCCATTTTACATGCATATATCTGGTAATAAGAATAACTGCTTGGAAGACATCGCTATGATTACAACAAATACTGTGAAATTCATATTACTTTAAGTAAAAGTTGTATCACTTGTAATATTTTCTGTTTTAACTCTAATTTTTACTCTCTGTAAAAATATAAATAAATAAAAAATATTCCGCTTTCTATTTTTTTTCTGAATTATTTGGGATAATCTTGTCAATTGTTGAAAGAATGTCATTATCCTTTAGAAACCACATTTGAGTTCATTTATTTGATCAGTCTTCTTTGGGGGGATTTGTATAACCTATATTTTTCAGGGATATTCCAGAATTGATTGTGTGTTCTCTTCAATGATTTAAATCATATGGTGCATGCTATTTCTGCTTCTCATTAGGTGTGAGTTTTTTAGGGTGTATTTGTTTAAGACTGTGTTTCTCTCCATTAATTAGTATCTCTCCATTGGTCTGTGGTTGCCTCTTAGGAGGTATTTCAGACAATCACGATGTTTCTTTTATCAACCTGTTGGTGTCAAGAGTTGTTGCAAATTTTGTTTGTGTGTTTGTGTAGATGTTAGCACAAAATGGTTATGTGTTCTTTTATTTTTCATTTTCTTCTAAGAAAAAAAAATCTTTTCTTGCTTTTGTTGCTGTTTAAAAATTGTTTTCATTTTAATGATCTGAGCCGAGATAGTAACAAGCAAATATACAAAATTATCCTTCACATTCTCATCCAAGGTATTGTGGACCAATTGAAAACTCTGGATTATGAATACAGGCTTCTTTGTACCCTTATTTTCAATTACTATCACTTATAAATAAGAACAGTTTTCAAAAATGCGCATGTGTAAACACAGATACAAAAGGTAGTGCGTGCAAGTTCATGCACAACACACAGTGTGCATTGTTCATTTGTGCAGTTGTGTGACAATTTAACTGACACAGAAGCAGTTTCACTGGGATATTTCACTTTATTTGAAAAACATGTTTGTGAAATACATGGAAATACATCTTAAAACAAAATTTGTATTCTACAAATGAAGGAAAACATCAAATTACGCATTGGAAACAACTTCTGGGAAAGTAATAGTTTCACAGGTGTGTCTTCAGAGCAAAAGGCTGGAATATAGTGCTTTAAAAAGAATAAATACAACATGTACTTTTAGAAGAAAATTATGTTTTAAAATGTGAAGTTTTAAAAACTAGTGCTAATGCATGCATTAATCTATATATTTTTTATTTTAGAAATTTAAATTTAGAACATTTAAAGTAATTTAAAATTTCTTAACCCATATATGGTCATCTCGCACATGTTCTATAAAGCACAGGAAAATCAGCATTCTTCAGCCTGAGAGAAAAGTGTGACTCTGGCAGCCATATACAAGTCTTTTTGTATGAAGTTAAATAAATGCCTGGCTGGTTTGTATTTCTGTTCCTTGCCAAGGAGTTTGAAATTTACAATGTAGAAGTAACTTTCAGTTGTAGCTAGAACTAAGGAGGTAAAACACATGTTGCCACAACCCAGGAAAATATTTTAAAGGTTGGGTTTTCTTATCTGCAGATATCTGAAAATAATTGAATATAAAATACAATTTTGTGCTGGTGCTTATTAGTTCAAATGCATGGTTAGAGAATGGGTCCCCCTTATCATTTTCATGTAACCCATTGTCCACTTATTTGGTCCTCTAATGAAATCATAAATGCTTGATAATTTATGAATTATAGTAAATTGAACAAGAAACTGTCCATTTTCTTTTACCAAATAGGAAATATTATTAACATGAAAAACATCATATTTTGAAATAAATCTTTATATTACTCTATTCTCCTTTCCTGTTTGAAAAAGGCACTTTAAAAAAATACTCTTCTACTCTAAAGCATACTATTTACTCATGTAGACACTATAGATAGATATATTTTATCCCCATGTTTCTAGCAATTCTGAGATTTCTATTTTAGTGTTCTTTCTAAAAGTTTAAAGCATTTGAAGCTTGTATTCTTTTCTTGTCTATATGTCTTGGCAAACTTTAGTAATCACAGGCCTACATATCTGTGCATCATTCCTTTTATAAAGTCCATGGGTTCTACTCTTCAAATTACCACAAATACTGAAACTGCACCTCTGAAGTTATTGGTTTATTGTTTTCCATGTGGCAATGACTATATTCTCCAAAATACTGATTCCTTCCATATTTTGCTTCATGAAATGCATTCTTAATAATGCTTTTAAGAAAGGTTTTCTGTATAGAAGGATACAGTGCTTTTTCTCTTTATATCTGAGAATACCTTTACTTTCCTAGGTTGTATCTGGTTTCTGATTCTTATTTCTTCATGTGATCCTGACTTGAGGCTTCATCTTGCGTGGGTGTTGATGTGTTCATTCAGCTGTAGTCTTTTTATCCTTCCCCAACTCTTGTCTGACATCTCGAGGGCCAGCTGCACCAGGAGTTCCAAGGGTCAGTTTCAAAACAAACCCTGGCTCTCTAAAGTCCAGTAATTCTGCTGTGAGTCTTGCATCCAGACTCTGAGAGTGGGCCATGCTCTGCTGTCCATGTGTCTGAGCCTGTCCTTCATGTGGCCAGGCTCACAGAGGGAGCTGTGCTGCTTTATGGAGCAGAAAACCATCCCTCCTTGCATTTAATTTACCAAATTCCAGTTTTGCATGAAGCACATTGAGTCTCCTGAAGAAGAAAAATATCACCTGTCCTTGTTTGACTTAAGGGTCAGAACCAAAAATAATAAGTTCTTCCTTTAAATTTCATTAGTTGCTCCTTTTATAATTGCATGCCTGATGCTCAAATTATATATCTTCTTTAATCTCCTTTTTCAAAGTACTGTAATTTTAATTATATATTTTTACTTCCTTTTGTTTGATTGCTAAGTATTTCATTTTTGTGGGTGCTATTGTGAAGGATGTGGTCCACATAATTTCTCTTGTATGAATTTTTTGTTTGTGTATGAGTATTATTCATTCATGATTGATGATTTTGTATCCTGCTCTGCTATTGAACATGATTCTTAAATCGAGAAGTCTTTTGATTTCTAATACATCTGCAAATAACAATAATTTAACTTGTTTCTTCCTTTCATATTCTTATCCTATTTATTTCATTCCCTTGTCTAATGTAAACATTGGCCAGAACTATATTCAATAGCAGTAGGACAGCAGACGTCCATGTCTTGTTCTAGATTTTAAAGGCTTTCAGATTTTTACCATGTCGTGTGATGTTAGATTATGCTGTGTCATAGATGGCTTTCATTAGATTGAGGAAAAGACCTTCTATTCCAATTTTCTGAGGGTTTTATTATGAATTGTTGTCAGACTTTGTCAATTTTTTTCTGCGTGTATTGAGATGATCATGTGAATTTGCTGTTTTTCTCAACTAATATGGCATATCACACTTATTGACTTGCATATGTAGAACCATCTCCACAACCCTAAGATAAATCCTAGTTGGTCAAAGCGTATAATCTTCTTGGTGATTTGCTGCATTATGTTTGCCACTATTTTATTTAGGGCATTTGTATCTATGTTTATAGAGAGCTTTGTCTGGAATTTTCTTTTCTCGTTGGGTCCTTCTGTGATGAGTGAATCAGAGGAATGATTTTGGGATGTATGGACTTGTAGAAACACTTGAAATCAGTGTGGAGGCATTACAAAGCCCTAGAGTTAGAGGTTCCATTTAATCCAGCTATTCCCTTTCTATGTATGTTCCCAGAAGAATGAAAGAAGTCATACCACAGTGATATAAGTGTACACATATGTATAGCAACATGCTTTGTCATAGCTAAACCTTGGAAACAACCCAAATGGCCATTAACTGATGAATGGATAAAAATATAAGATGTGCTGTACATGTTGTACAATGGAGTACTACTTAGCCATAAAAAGCTAAACTTGAGGCTTTTATAGGTAAATGGATACAACTCAAGACCATACTTATAAATGAAACGAATCAGTCTCACATGTGTGAACATCATCGTTTCTCCCTAGTGTAAGGAACTGAAAGAGTAAATAAGATCCAAAATATACAATAGATACAGTAAAATGGGAAGGAAGTGTTCAAAAGCAAATAGAAACTGGGTTGTGGAAGGAAGGAAGGAAGGAAGGAAGGAAGGAAGGAAGGAAGGAAGGAAGGAAGGAAACAAAGAAGGAAGGAAGGAGTGAAGGAAGGGAGGGAAGGAGGATATATATATATATATGTATATATATATACATTCTAGTATATATAT
>PVKA01043190.1:0-16911 GCA_004027165.1 Ctenomys sociabilis | reverse complement strand
ACACTCTTAATTTACTGATAAGAGACATCTGCTATAATAATGTCTGTAAGTATAATAACATGTATGCACCTTGTATGATACCAAAACAGTATGAAAACAGCTTTGCAATGTATTAATTTATCGAATCTGTCTTGTTAAGGTGTCTTAAAACTGTCTGATTCATATTTGTACTTCAATAAAATTTTAAAAAAATAAATAAAAAATTAAAAAAAGCCCACATAATCCTAAATGGGGAAAAACTGAAATCTTTTACTCTTAAATCAGGTACAAGACAAGGATGTCCTCTATCACCCCTCCTATTCAATATAGTCTTGGAATCCTTAGCAACAGCCATTAGAAAAGAGGGAGAAATAAAGGGATTAAGAATAGGTAAAGAAGAAGTTAAATTATCACTATTTGCAGATGACATGATACTTTACTTGGAAGACCCCAAAAATTCCACCAAGAAACTACTAGAACTGATAGGGAAATTTAGTAGCATAGCAGGATACAAAATCAGTACGCAAAAGTCAATTGCATTCCTCTACACAGATAATAAGCACACTGAAAGGGAAACAATAGAAACAATACCTTTTACAATAGCACCAAGGAAAATGAAATACCTTGGGAATCACTTAACCAAGGAAGTCTATGATAGGTGATATAAAAAATGGGGAATACTATAGCCAAGTGTGTTCCAGATGGAAAACATGCTCACAAAAACATTAACCTGTGTCCATATCCCTGTTAGTCCTGGATCTCATACTCTTGTGACTTCTATATCGTCTCCAAACCCAAAATGACCACGAAAGGTAACTATTTTGGATAGGTTTAGTGTTTTCAGGCAATCACAATAGCCTAACTAAGGATATTCAGAAAGGAGTTCCCAGAAATACTTCAGCAAGTGACAAGAATAATGGGATGAATATGTTTTGGGAGGATGGTAGTGTTTTTAAGGGAATTCATGGTCTGGTACTTTTTATTGTAATAAATTTTTTAAAAAATAAACTGCATTGTGTTTTTCATCATGCATTCTTCTATATAGTTACAAACTCTTTGCATAATTTACTTGTCCCAAAATAGACAAAAGAAATTGTATTGCTTAAAATTCTCTTAACCACTTCTGAGCTCTTTCATATCTTCTTCCTATGTCTGAACAGCCCCTCTGATCTTCATGTATTGAACTTGTTCCATAAAAATTATCAGACTCAACTTTGTCCTTGAAATTTCTTCCAGCTTGAAATACTTTTCGCATGTTTTCTATAATCATTGTATTTGTACCTTTTGTGAGCATTTTTTGGAGAAGTCTTATATTTTACATATACCAGACTTATATCTCTTTCCTTCTACATCACAATTCTCTTAACAACTGGAAATAGATATATTTTGTTATATAATCCCAAAACTTTGCTTAAAATAGCATGTTGTGCATGAATGGTTATTGAATGCATTCTCCTGTTACATTATTTGGGGTTACTTTTTAGTATGTTAGATTAGGATTAGAATACTTTAATATGGTGTTTCTTCTAAAATAGTTCTCAAATTAGTACTGAAAATAACAAAGCAGTTTCGTAAATTCAGATTCCTGGGAAATTCAACTTCTTGGATCAGGTGTGGCATCCCAGCACAGGCATGCAGCTGCTACCTTCTGCTGATTTTCATGCAAGTGGGAATCTCAGTTTGGGCAAGGGTTCAAGTGCACCTGTGTATCACAGAAGCCTACTTGGCCTTCATAGATATTTGCTCCTTTGTTCACATTTTTTTAACAACTGATAACCTGACTAGAGACTACATTACCCTGCCTCCTTAGCCCTAAAATTACAAAGTGCCATATAACCACTTCTCAACAGGAGAAAAAAGAGTAGAGTACCTCACTTCATTTCTGAGCCAAAGAGTTTTAAAGAAAGTTGTATGATGAAGGTGATGATAGATCAGTTCCAGTGAACAATCAGTTTGCTGTAGGGAATGAGTTTCCTCTCTATAAAGAAAGTCTAATTCATGCTTCACATGAACAGAAATGAACTATCATCTCAACCATTACCTATTTTTACATTTTTGAAAATAACAGTACAGTGTTACCTTAAGCAACATATTTGTTTGTCAAGAACTAAAAGTGAATCTTAAAACAAAGATTTTTATGGACATATCCTTTTATGTCGATGGAATAATAACAACTCAAAATCTGTGAAATGATAAAACTTAAGGGTTTCTGAGAAAGACATATCAACATGAACATACATCAATGAACTTTAATGATAGTAAATGATAGTTTTAATAGTAAGTTTTCAGTTAGGTATGCCAGGTTATATGAAAATGTCCATCTTAACTTTTCATTTATAGGCCCAGTATGACTAACCTTTGCACATTAATAAAAACTATACAGAATTTGTCATTTTCAACGATCTTTTATGAAGTCATCAACTGAGAGAACTGTAAAAGTAAACATTAACTTCTCAAAATTAAAAATGAGCAAAGATTGAGGCTAAACTATGGAAAAAGGGTGGCAGAAGCCTGCCTCCCCCTTGATATTTCATGAGTGGCAATGGAAACTACTTTTTCCTGAAATCGTGTTCCCTTTTTTTAAAAATTCTGCTAACTGTTCCTGTAAGCCAAGGCACCCTAAAATTGCTATAGCTTACTATTTGCAATTTCAGACTAATTTCAGTCTCCTCCCTTTGCTCTAATTCATGAGGCATTTCCTGACACGGTCATAACACACAAGGGGCTGCTGATTTCCCCGTACATGTGCCATGCACTGTTGGATCAGACATCATTTATAACATTATTGGATTCTTCTGGAGCTATTATTACTCCCTTTTGTCAGAAAAGTGTTGAATTTTTCCAAGCAGAAATAAGTCTTGTAGCTCTTCATTTGCATTTTAGAAGCCTCATTTACAGGCATTTACTCTTTGTAAGTAAACAGATGGATTTTAAATATTAAAAACCCATTTGGTATGACTGAAAACTTAACTGCCTACATTCCCCCATTACAGAATCTTTGGGTGTGAAATTGAAAAGTAAATTATACTGTGTTCATTCTGAACAGAGTTCATCGAGAGCTTTGTCTTGGTTAAATCAAGGAAGTGGGAGGTTTATTTCTGGACAAAGATTAAAGAAGACCTGCTGGTAGGCTAGATGGTGACATCATAGCAGGAGGAGGCAGCTGTAGTGGATTCCCAAAGGTGTCATTCTGCTGTGTCTCAAAACAATGTCTTTTCCAAACAACTATTGAACATTCCGCTGACAAGTGAAGGTCGTAAAATGGGAGAAAACAAAGTGTGCTTCATTTTCATGAGGTTTCCTCATCTAAAGTGATTTTCCCCTCTACCTACATTTTACCTGGCAGTGGAACACCCTGATACCATTTCATGCCAAAATTTTTCAAAAGATATTGATGGAAAGTGAACCAATACTGATGCTTTATCATCTTATTAGCAAATGGACCACAGATGACCGAATCATAACATTTCCTATGCAACCAACCTTTGTGTCAAGAGACAGAGACATGTGATTTGAAGTGGAAAAGAATTAGCAGCAGGAATGGAGGAGGGCTATGAACATTTGTGCAAAGACGGATTATCAAGTAACAGGGAAGACGGGTGTCATGGACCCACGGCCTCTTCCTCCCTTGCTATTTGGTTTATCGGGGAAGATGTGACTGCTCTATTAGCCTGTAGACATTTCCTCTAGAGTTACACATAGCAAAAAAAAAAAAAAAACAAAACGTCCATTATGTTCATGCTCAGAAGTAGTAAATTTTCCAAAAAGACTGTATAATTAGAGAGAGAAAGAAGAGAGAATGTGAATGCAGTGGCCCAGAGAAAGTCATTCAGAGTTAATAAAATAGAACAGGAAGCATAATGATGTGCTATGACATTCATTAAAAGTGACTGAAAATTATTTAGAAAAATAGAAGGGAGATGTAAGAAAATGTTTGGTGCTGAAAACAATGGGAATCAAGGAATTTAAGCCTGAGCAGTTTAGAAAGGTGAAAAGGCAGCCACTTTCCCTAGCAGTATCTAACGGCACTCTCTCTGGGAGTTACAGGCACAGATTATGAGGTTAGATTCATTTTTGGCTGGCTCAGGTAATTAGGCTCACTGAGCCTCAGCTTACAGTTCTTGGTTTTTCATTTCATTTATTTGTTTTTCTTTCATTTTCAGTAGTGGAGATTGAACCCAGGGCACCCTCATCTACCTCCCCCGAGCCATTTCAAATTTATTTACAGTTTTGGGAGTCTCACTAAGTCACCAATCAGCTTGTAACCCTCATGCTTCAGTGTCCAGGGCGCTGGGATCTCAGGCAGTCAGGTCTTTGCCAGGCACTCAGCATCTGGTTGTGAGCACCCTGGCTACCTGCTTAGAGTCGCTGCAGATGTCCAGAAGCTTCTGGGAATTTAAAAGAGACTGAATGTTTTCTTCCCTAACAAGCGATCAGATGCCAATAACATGCTCTTTAGGTCAGCCAGGGATTTTAAACTAGCAGCTCCAAGTTCATAGGTGTTTTTATGTGTTTGTAAAGTTCATAAGCATCCACAAATGACAATATCTGTTTGTAAAATATTCCCACTTCCTGGGATCAAAAACTCAGTTAATGTTAGCTTGGCTAACATTAAACAATAAAAGGAAACAGCTTTTCTTTTTCAAGTTAGTAGAGCTTTAGGGCTGGGGAGATAGCTCAGTAGAAGAAGTGCCTGCCAGGAAAGTGCAGGGTCCTAAGTCCAATCCTCAGTATGGAAAAACAAACAAACAAACAATAAACACCTGACAAAAGAGAATACATATACAAGTCAGCAGAGCTTTATTAATGTATATGATATGACTACATAGCAGACAAACAAATGGAGATTTCCTATTTTTCCAAACAGAAGTTTCATACTACTTTTAAAATATTGATCACTTAAATGTTTAACAAATATATAAAAGGTAGAGCTATAATCAGTAATTTATTTATTAATGAATAAATGTTTAAAATTATGTACACAGAATACTTAGTTTACTTAGAAATAATGACATACAATTTATATTTTTTATTTTTTTATTTTTAAAATATATTTGGTTGTTACAGGGTCTCACTACACAGGACTCATCATTTTTTCTTTTCTTTTCTTTCTTTTTTATTTTCTTTCTGGTACTTGGGATTCAATTCAGGACCTTGTGCTTGCCAAGCAGGCACTTAAGCCACTGAACTATCTCCCCAGCCCCCTTTTTTATGGCAGTACTGGGTACTGAACTCAGAACCTTGCACTTGCCAGGAAAGTGCTTTTTTTACTGTGCTATCTCCCTGGCTCAGACTCATAGTGATCCTTCTGATTTCAGCCTCCCCTGCACTGGGATTACAGGCAAGCGCTGTTACACCCAGACTCTGTGGATGATTCAATCTACCCTGGGGGCGGGCTTGGCTGGCATATGGTGTTGGGGATCAAACAGAAATCCTTGTGCTTGCCTAAACTTACCTAAGCAGGTGAGCTATCTCATAGTCCCCTGCCATTTATATTTCAATAAACATTTTAGAATCACTTGTTCTTTATCTATAAGTTCTACACTGTTACTTTCAACATGATGACAATGCTTTCTAAAATTATTTAATAGTATTTCAGAACTGGTTATCTACACAGGCTATTTAGGATAGTAAATAACTCCTTATGATTGTGTATGTATGGTGTGTAAATTGGGTTAGGATGTGAAGTTATCTCCTGTAGATAGGAAAGTTGATGGGAAACATGCTGTGGAAAGATGTGCGGATCAATCTAAGGAGTTCTGATTATTTTCTGAAGGGAAGGTGAGCCATTGCTTTATGTGACATGACAGAGAGTGACATGATCAGATTTATGTTGAACAGATATCCCTCCAGCAGTACTGCCAAGCAAGGAAAGGGAAGGGATGAAACTGAAGAAAAAACATCCAACAATGAGAAATATAATGTTGCTTTCAGTAGTAGTGATCCAATTCATTTCGTGATTCTTTGTAGACATGTCACTCAGGGGGTTTGTAAATTTTGTTTTTTATCTAGCATCTCTACAGCTCAGAGTGAGGTCCAGAGACCTGAGGGTTCTTTCACATCTATTATTGTTCTTTCTTATGCGAGTACATGACTATTCAGTTTTTTTCTGTACAGTTTTCTTAGAATATAGATTTTCCACTTGTGCACATGTATATATATATTCATCTTCTAAACCTATGAATATCACAATTAAATACTTGTAGGCCAGAGAATTGAGACTTATCAAAATCAATATATTTATGATATAGCTGTAAAATGTCTTTGTTAGGTTTTATCCAACATGTTGTGAAGTAGTATCTTTTTCAAAATAGAAGGTCAAATTTGGAGCAAAGAATCAGGAGACATTTTGGGGAAGTCTATTCATACAGGAGGCGGCAAATTAGCTATGATGTTCAGGCCCTGTCTGTTATTAGAATCGTAAATCATAAAGCATTCTTCAAAACAGAAAATAGTATAAATACTCTTTCAAAACAATTGTTAAAACTCAGTTAGGTATTTTTCCTGTCAATTTAACGGATTAGAAGTTTGAAGACCCTTGTGCTGAGATAACTGGTTTATTTTCCTGTCCCCAAATGAGTTCCCCACATCCTAAATTTTATTCATATCTAATTTCCTACATCCTTAAAATCTTTTTAACAATCCTGAAAAACTACCCTAATAATTTTATCCTGTAGTGGTTTTTCTTTTTTCTGAATAGCCACAGCAACTATTGCTGGTATATATTAATTTGGCAATAAATCATACATTGTCAGGCACCTTTTCTTTTTTAAAAGAGAATAAAAAAATAGTAAAACAATAGAAATGATACAGAATTTCATGAAACAAAATAACAGGCATTCAACAATGGTTACTCTGTTGAATATTGTAGTCTGCAAATTAGTTGTTCAGACTACCAGACATAAGCATAAAAAACTGGTAGGAAAAAATGTTATAAAAAATTTAAAAAGAGAAAAAAAAAAGCATTCATTGCACCTCTCAATAGACAAGCAGAAATCAGCAGAACAATTATCCGAGCTCTCCTGCATATATACATATAGATTTCTGTTTCCCTTCCATCTTACTATTTTATAGTTGAATTGTTAGGGTCTAGAAATACTAGCAACAACCATTACTTCTTTAGGTTTATGTCTGTTTTGTGGATATAATGATCAAGAATTCTTGCAAGATCAAAAAAGGAAATTCAGGAAATACTTGGAGATGGTATTTTCTCTCTATTAGATAAGAAAGTTAATGTCATATATTAGTTCATTCATTAAAGTAATTCTCAGAATCTAAAGCATAAGAAGACACCTTTTTTTTTCATATCTTTGTGGAGGAAAAGAACCATTTTGGGGTGTCTAATTCATGGATCATTGCCATACTAGTCAGCTCAGAAGATGCTTTTGATTAGTTACCTTACTTTCTGAAACTGTGTATTTATATATTATCATATTCTTTGATAAGTGTCTTTTTTAGAATTTAGTACTGCTCAGGCTATTTATTTATTTGGTACAGGGTCTTACTATGCAGCTTGCGCTTGTAGTGATCCTCCTGTCTCAGCCTCCCCAGTGCTGGGATTGCAGGTGTGCACCACCACACCTGGTTTTGGGTGCTGGTTCGGCAGCACAGCATGCTGTAGCAGAGATTGAACCCTGATCCTTGCACTTGTTAGGCAAGTGCTTAGACTGCTGAGCTATCTCCCCAGCTCTGCTCAGGCTATTTTGCAGCTTTTTCTTCTTTCTGCAAAGCATTAAAGATAGTGTTATCCCCACATTCAATCTATGAAAAGTAAAGATCTGATTACTAGAATGAGAAAATTTCTTCAAGCAAAGGAACACATAATCTATCATATAAACATAAATATATGAATGAGGTAGACTTTTGCTTTGTTTCATCAGCCTTCAGAATAAACATCAAAGAAAGGTTTCAGTCATTATCTTAATTACAAGGTCTGAGCAAAAACCAAGGAAAAAGATCAAAGAACTTTCTGGGTCAAATATTAGTCTAAAAGTTTCTACTTATCTCCTGACAGCAAGAAAATGCTTATCATGTCATTTTATTTTTCCCATATCTAGGATTGAGCTCGGTAGTGTTTGGTGAGAGCAGACATCTAAAAAGAAAGTCCTAACATTATTACAAGGAGAACAGCCACGAAGTAACCGAGAATCCAATCAGCCCAACTTGTGAACGCTCCAGCTGTGGGCTGAGGATCAGCCACTTCGAGATAAGTAGACAGAAAGCAGCAGCTGCTGCACTGCTCCCGGATGAAGGTGAAATAGCGTTCTAATGCTTGGATGGCTCAGTTGGAAAAAATGTTCATCACCCATGCGAGAGTAGACTGGAGAGCCTGTCGGAAGAGGGAGGCTGAAGGAAGACCGGCAGCACGATGAGAGGGAAACGACAGCAGTGGCTTGAGTGAAAGGTGATGGCCCAGGAAGGAGAAACAAATTGGCCAAGGAAGGTGCCCTGGGGAAGAGAGGAAGGGTGGAGCAGCAGGACTGAGAGAATGTAGAGGAGAACTCAGCACAGAGAAGGAGCTTCTGTGCAGCCCTGGGCCTATTTTGTTGGTAGCAGAGATGCCATCAGGACGAAGTCGGTGAGGGTCTTCTCGGTGCACGTGGGCCAGAATGCTGGCAGCTATGTACAGTGATGAGCATTTGTAAATGGAGGTATGAAAGACATGGATTCATTCCAGGTCCTGAGTTCAATCCCCAGTGCCACAAGAAAAAAAAAAATAATAATTAAAAAAAAAACAAAACCCAAAAACAACAACAACAAGCCGCTGAGCTATCTAGCCGGCCCAGCAATCTTTTAATGGCCGGCCAAATAGCTCAGCTGATTAAAGTGCCTGCAAGCAAGCTCAGGGGCCAGGGGTTCGATCCCGGGCCTGCAGTGCGGGCCCCACCTGCAGGGAGTGCTGAGATGGCAATTGAAACTGGGCGTGGTGGTGCGCCCCTGTAATCCCAGCTCTTTGGGAGGTTGTAAACAGGAGAATCACTATGAGTCTGATGTAGTAGTGAGACCCCCAACACCCTGTAGACCCTTCCTTAAAATATGAGAGAGAGAGAGAGAGAGAGAGAGAGAGAGATGCAGAATCCCAGAGGACGCAAGCTAACTCTTAGGCGAATGCATAGAGCAACCACGCACAACCTGCAAAGGAAGGACTAGGGGGAGGAAATATTTTGCATACTTGAGCTGTGCTTGCTGTACATCACAGTTACGTTTTGTTTATTTAAGTTTATTGGTGCAATTTACATATACACAATGACCATATTTATAATAGGGAATTTGTACCTGTACACAATATGTCTTGATTCTTTTATTGTGCCACCACTGTCTCCTCTTTTCAAACCCCTTTCCCCTCCCAATTACAGAATATTTTCATTTTATTCTTCTGCTCACATGTTATTCTTTTCCTTTCCCCACCCTCCTCCCTAGTTTCCTTTTTTTTGAACGATTTCTTCTTATTTTATGATGCCTATTGTATATTTTTGTTCTTATTTTTATTTTCATTTCTCACAACACAGATATAACATTCTCACATATGACCGATTTATTTCACTTATGATTATGGTCTTAAGCTCCATCCATTTAGCTACAAATATGTCCATTTTATCTTTTTAATGGTTCAGTAATGTTCCATTGGGTAAAAATTCCACATCCTTTTTATCCCATACATCAGTTGAAAAATATTTGCATTGTTTCCAAGATTTAGCTATTACAAACTGTGCTGTTCCATGTCTGGAACACACCTCACCATGGCATGAAGCTTTTAGTCCTTACAGGAAGACATTCAGAAGGGGAGAGCCTGGGTCAATTGCACCACTGATTTCAGCTTTTTTGAAGAATCTCCACACTGACTTTTACAGTGTTTATACGAGCTCTACACTCCCACCAGCAGTGCAAAAGGCTCCTTTTACTCAACAGCCATTCCAGTATTTATTATTGGTTGTCTTCTTGATGACAGTCATTCTTACTGTAGTGAGATAAAATCTCAGCCTTGTCTTAATTTGCATTTCTCAAGTTACCAGTGACACTGAACAGTTTTTCATGCATTTATTTGTCATTTGTACTTCATCAGAGAAAAGGTGGTTTATCTTAGACATTCATTTTGGATTGGGTCTTTGTATTTGTAGGGTCTGATTTTCTTTTCAGTTCTTTATATGCCATAGATGTCCTCTGTCTGAGATAAGCAGGCATAAAATCTCTCCCACTCTGCAGATCATTGTTTCACTCTGCTGGTGATTTCTTTGCTGTGCAAAAGCTTTTTTAAAAGATGAGATGCAGGTTGTTGATTCAAGTTCAGAAAGCCTTTGCCTGCACCACCCATGTTTTCCAGATTTCTACCTATTCTATGTTCTAGTATATTTAGTATTTTTTTGGCTTAGTTTTTAGATATTTGATCCATTTTGATTTTAGTTTACTGCATGGTGACAGACATAGGTCTACCTTTAGTCCTCAGGATGTGGAAAACTGGTTTATCCAGCACCATTTATTAAAGAGGCTATCATTTTTCCAGGGAACATGTTTGATCTCTTTATCAAAAATCAGGTGGCTGAGTATATTTGAAATTGTTTCTAAGCTTTCTAATCTGTTCCACAGATCCTTGGGTCCGATTTTTTCTTACCACCATACCATTTTTATCACAATATCTCTGTAATATAATTTAAAATCAGGGATTGTGATACACCTGACTTGCCTTTGTTGCTCAGAATTGCTTTTCCTATTTTATATATCTCTTAGTTTTTAAATGACTTTTAGGAATATTTTCTCTAGTTCAGTGAAATATGCTAATGGTGTTTTGATTGAAATTGCATTAAATCTGGATAGCAATTTTGGGAGCATGAGCATTTTAATTATGCTTGTTTTTTCTACCAAAAGCAAGATATATGTTTTTATTTGCTGATATCATCTCTGCTCTCCTTTTGCAGAATACTCTAGTTTTCAATGTAGAAGACTTTACTTTCTTTTATACATATTTTTATCTTTTTAAAATATGTTTTGACTTTGTCTTTTATATTTTCTCAACTGATGACATGTTACGTTATCTTATTCTGCTTTATGTGCCTTTAGTAATCTCAGCAAGTTTTTGTTTTGAATCACTTTGTTTGTAAACAAAACATGTCCTACAGCTAAATAATTCAGTTGTCTCTCCTTAGTAGTGAACAAAAAAATTCTTAAAGTCAGTATGGTCTGGTAGGTTTCAAATTATCTTTGGAAGTCAAAGGAAAGTGGAAATGTCTTCTGCCATGATCATTTCTAGGAATAGAGAAGTGGCGTGCTTGAAGAATTAAAAACAAAATAAAAATCTTAGGGCTTTGTGTGTGTGTGTGTGTGACTGTTTGGCATGCTTTCTGGAGAATATCTCCAGCTATTTTTATTTATGATCAGTGTTACGGTTTGTGTCCAGGTGTCCCCCAGAGCCTCCTGCAGTCATGGGGAGGCTTCTGGACTTCGTGATTGATTGTTGTGGGTGTGGATGCTGCACCTGCCTGGGGCAGGAAATTTTCACTAGAGTTTGAGGAGGGAAAGAGGCTGGTGAGCTGCCTGGGCTGCCGCCGCTCCTTTTTTCTCTTGCTCTTTGCCGCTTCCATGAAAGGCTGCTCTCTGCTTAGTGCCACTTTGTTTTGGAGCCAGCTGAGTATGGACTGAAACCTCCAGTGACGGTGAGCTAAGTAAGCCTTTCCTTCCTTCATTTTGAGTGTCAGGTATTTGTCCCAGCAAGGAGAAAAGAGTAGCTGAGACAATCAGGATGCTGTTTATTTGTTACTAGGGATTTTAATTTAAGTTCTTTATGAAAGGGAAAGTTGTTTTCAGCTACTAAAAATATATCTGGTCAGTTTTAATAATTTCAGATTACTTTTCATATTCTGTTATATTATCAATTACATTTTTAGATTTCCATTTCCCAATTATATTTTTTAAAATAGATTAATCTTATACCCCTAGTGTTCATAATCTTAGTGGGCCCAATTTAAACTTCATTGTATATGGTACCTTGATTGCCAGGCATTTTGAGTAATCTTATATTGTGAGAACAATTTCCTTAGATATATATTGTTCAGATTTCTTTAAGACATTTGTTAAAATTTCATTCATTTTGGACATATTTATGTTCACTTTTTCAGTTTCCTGGGTGATCTATCATTCTGGACCATTTTGATCTTAATTTTTTAAGCTTGGTACTTTGGAGCCATATGTGCCCTTGTCAGGTAAAGGATTCTCAGAGGACGTGTTCTCTGCTTCTTCCATAGCCAAAAACAGTTGTTAAAATCTACTTTAGTACACTGTCAGACCCCCCTATTTCTTCTTCCATTTGTTACTTCATTACTTTTTTTGCTGAATCACTCTTTCCTTTCTGTTTTATTTCGTGCCATTGCCAGTGGAAGGCCCTAGAATCGTG
This sequence comes from Ctenomys sociabilis, assembly GCA_004027165.1. Taxonomy (NCBI): domain Eukaryota; kingdom Metazoa; phylum Chordata; class Mammalia; order Rodentia; family Ctenomyidae; genus Ctenomys; species Ctenomys sociabilis. The sequence goes on along the minus strand of PVKA01043190.1, from coordinate 4,547 downwards.
CAGAGTTTATTTTTTCTTGTATTGCTTAGGCCCACGTTTAGATAATTGTTTCTGACCTTTTTATGATGACTTAGATATACACTGCAGGTCACAGATTCTCAGATAAGACTCCTATTTCCATGGTTGGGAGTACTCCAAATTGGATAAGGTCCTTTCTGGTTGCTGAATGACTAGGGAGTGTTGCTAGTTTGGAAATTAGTGCTTTTAAGAAACACTGGTCCCTAAGTTTAGACCAAATCACTCAAATGGGCAAATACCTTCAAAGCAAACTCTGCCTCAGAATGAAATTCTTAGTTTACTATCAGTCCTGCTATAAAAAAGGAGACACATATCCTTTGCGCCAGTGTTTTAGACATTCTAGGCCAGCAGAGATTTCCTAAAGCCTTAGTTCAGCACAACACCATAAGTGGAGGAAAAAAAAAACACTTTGATTAAAATTTTTTGAATATATACTAACACTACATTATGTATAATTACCTTGTGCAAAGCAAGAAACTGAAGCATGTTAAGTTCCTCTAAACTAGAAATATCAGCAAAAATTCTTGATACAAGTGGACAAACACGAAATTCCATCTCCATACTTGGTGCACAATTTTACGCTGCTGATCTATCCTGAATGAGGAAAACTTCTATTTACTAATCAGTGTTTCTGGAAAGATGCTAGTTGTTAGTTTCACTGAATCAGATTGTTGCTCTGTGAGTCAGCTGATGAGCTAAATGTGGATGCAAATCAGCTCTCCTATGGCCTTGCTGGAGAATGCTAATGTGGGTCTAAGGAAGACTTTATTTGAGGAGATAACTACAATCTTTTTTTTTTTTCAGAACCTGTGATTGAACTCAGGCCCTTGTGCTTGCCAGGGAAGCGCTTATTCTACTGAGCCATCTCCCTGGACCCTACAATCATTGTTTTAAAGCCTCATTCAACATTGGTTTTAACTAGCAAAACAGGCTTATGCAGATTTGAATTTCTTCTTTTATCAATTTAACAGCATACCTATAGGGAGAAATTTGGGATATGTTCTGTGTCTACATCAGGGAGAACATTAAAAAAATAGACTGATTTATCATATCATTTAACAATGCTACACAAAATTTGATCCTTAAGAGACTGTGTGAGGCCAAGGGTTGTATGAGGAAAAGATGTTCATCAATTTGGTCTATAAATCAGTTTTTATTCAGAATAAATGGAAAGCTCACATGGCAATATCTCTCTAAGTGCTCCTCAAATGGCCTTGCTATTGCAAAAGTGGGATGGCCTAGACTTTAGGCATCACATAGAGACATTCATTTTCCTTTGAAATATGTTTATTGAGTTACAAAAATAATGCACGTAATCATATTAACATTTAAATTCACATTGGTTATTGTAATATCATAGCCCAAGTTGATTTTGAAGAAGCATAGGTTGAAAAGTACATATTCTGTGTGTATTTATCCATATTTAATAGAAAGACTTTGTTGCCTAAATCAGCCTGGGAAATTTTAAATATGTTGGGAACACACTATGATTTAAAACATTGATAATTTAACAGCAGCCTACATACGGTTTATTTTCAGAATAAACAGTCATTAACAATAAAACCATATTCAATTTTTGTGAGAAATAATGTTTCTCTTTAAAAAGACAAAGTTTTTTTTGTGACATCAGATAATAGTCTTAAATGCATGTAACATTGAAAGAAGGCAGGGCATTTCCTACATTGATACTGATATTGGAATCTTAGGAAATATCCATTGAAGGAGATGCTATATGTGCTGGCACTTCAGGGAGGGTACAGGGCAATCAAATTACAAGGCGCTTTCAATGTTACCATCCTCATTGTCCCAAGGGGGTGCGCCCACTTCTCAGACTAAATGAAAGTAGAGCACTGCCCACGTGGGTTAGACACACATATTCATGGTTGTGACAACTATTTCTTCTAGTAATAGCTGGAGAAGTAATTTCTGTGTGTTGCTATTGACCATGAAATTTCTAGATTCATATTTCTGATGATGTAGGAGATTTGAATGTGGTTGATGAGTGCTGTGTTTTCTACAGGTCCTCCTGAGCATAAAATATAGGGCACCTGCCCTTGCCTTCCAGAGAGGAAGCAAAAGGTATCAGGTAATGAAACATCCACAGGGTCGGAGAAGCTTACATGAGAGAATAAAGTTAATAGACCAAAAAACAATGCTCTGATATGGTATACAGGGAAAACAAGAGGAAGGAACCAGCTATTGCAGAACAAAGCTGTTAAAATAAATGAGGTCTCAGGGGCTGTCTCAGTTCATAAAAATAAACATGTTTTATACATACCATTAAGAATGGTGATTTTCTGAAAATATAAAAGTATAAAAAGGATTGTTTTTTGGACGTGACTGAGAAATTTGAAGGTAGAGCATTAATCAGTAAAGCACTTTATACATAGGGGTCTTTACTGTGTCACTAAATTTCCTGACCTTTTAGTTTATTATCAAAGTTATTTAAAAAGTTTTCATGTCTGAACGATTTACAACATAATTTAAGTCACATGATATTATGTTTTTACTGTGATAGTGATGTTCTTTAAATAGTTCTTCCAGGTATTTCACCCTTGAGAATGAATTTGTCTAAATTTTGCAGCTGTCTGAGCAGGGAAGCTGTGTCCCCTTACTACAGTATCCTCCAGGCCTGCTCCAGAAGTGTAAAGAGGTGGAGACTACCACAGAGCCAACACCAGGGATCTTAAGACTGTGACACTGAACATTCTCCTGTTTGATTAAGGTCATAGGAGAGAATTTCTGACCTACAAAACTCAGACTGATTACCAATCACTTTTAACTTTAGATCAAAGCACTCTATTCCCACTGTGTTTGTATGTGTGGGCTCGCTGAACTTTTCCTCAAAATGAATCAGAGCAATAGTTTTCTCTGAAAGATATTTCTGAGCAGTAATAACAGTTATGGTAGAAGCTGTCAACTGAGCCTAGAATGAGGCCTAGAGTTTTCTCAGTGTTCCATGCACACCACCGTATGTCACCCTCAACAACTCAACAAAATAGATGTGGCTATCCTCCTTGAATAAGAAGGACGTAACTCAGAGAAGCTAAGTGCAGTAAATATGCTTTTAACATCAGAGCTAAGCAAATGTCAAAGGCCAGAAATCCACATGAGTTTCCTAACCGAGATTTTTTCCACTTCTTTTTGTGAGTGTCCATTTTCAAATAACCTTCGGGTCCTCGTCCTTTCACTCTAACTCTTGGGAGCCGTTTCTTCCTCATTTGTATTTAAGACTTTCTGTGAGCAAGGATACCTTGGCTTTATAAAATGCTCAGAGGAGTCAGCAATGATTACAGGTGTGGGATTAGGGCAAACACACCCTCTCCTCAGCTTCTCTGTCTTGTCTTGCTCTGAACACTTGGTCCTGTGATGGATGTGGACCAGGCAGGTGGGCAGTGCCCCCACACTGATAGCTCGCCTTTTAGCTTTATTAAAAATTTATTGACTATCACCAACTGAAAGTCTTTGAGCCAGTTTCATCTAAAATGAAAGAAATGTTTATAAAGGTGGAAATGAAAAACAAAGGCTTGAAGAACCAAAACAGTGTAGTAATCATGATGGTCAATACAGACATTGTGAAAACACAAAATTGATCTTGTCCTTCCCAGCCTGTATACTTTCTGAACAAGAAACATGGGTAATCTGACAAACTTAATGAATAAGATTTCTGTTCTATCATTTAAATTATAAATGGAAGGAGTATAAAAAAACATTTGATCAAGTGAAAATGATTTCTGTGAAAAGACTGACCATGGTACATATGGATTATCTAAATCATCTATATAGACTGATCAAATTCAATGAATTATGTTTGAACATATTTGTTTATGGTAGTAAAAGATCAGCCAAAAATATATTGTTTTTTTTAGGAGAACCCTTTACCTAAAAGCATTTTACTAAAGCTCTGGCAGTGTTAGGATAATAACAGACATTATAGAGTTCAGCAGAAAGGTTCAGAATACAAGTGTGCAGAGGGAGGTCCAGAGCTGAAAATATAAATCTCTGAAAAAAGAACACTTGGCAGGTAGCACAAGACACTTTAATAAATATTACATTTAGCTCTAGCAACAGCAACAAAAAAGGAAACAATTTGTTCAGGATGTCCAAGGTGGTGTAAAAAAAAAAACCAATAAACTAAAGCAAAGACAATATTCTGTTGTAAAGCTTTTCCAAAACTCTGCCTGGATAAAGGCAATAACTAGAATATCTACATTTTTCCACCTTTTATTTATGAGCAAGCAGGTAAGCCAGGTTTTAAACTATAAGAAAGGTGAGTAAAAGTCACCTTTGACTGCTATAGAACTATTTCTACAATGATGTCCCATTCTGGACTTTATGTTCATTTAGTTTTATCTGTTTTTTTTTCTGAAATATTAATGCAAAACTTACTTTAAAAGTAGTAAAACCAATGAATTCATATTCACTGTGATAAAATATTGCTGCAGATTACCTAAAGCATGTGCAATTGAAATTCTTGAACCATATTCCAGTTTTAAAAATTACCCAAGCATATGTTAGGAATGTGTTAA
>PVKA01043189.1:0-16911 GCA_004027165.1 Ctenomys sociabilis | reverse complement strand
ATCCATTTACAGCTCAGCTTAATATTATGGGCTCACGATGTATACTTCATTTTTATACATTTATGCTTTTCTGCTGGATGGTTAAGACCTAGGTAGATCAAAACTTATATACTAACACATGTACTTTATATTTCCTATGTGGTCATTGAAGTCTTCTCAGGGTTTATCTTGTAGTCCTGTACATTATTCTGTAGTTCCTCTTACCAAAGATTTTGATTCCGTTTTCTTGGATTCAAAATATTAGCAGATCGGTGTTATCTCACTCCTTTATTACAGTAACAGAAATATGAATGTGAAGACTCTGTGAGCTTAATGATGGTGGTTACAAGTGTTTTCTACAGTTACACACCCTCTACACTTGGAGAAGCTGGCAGGAGCCTACACCATTTATGCCCCTTCTTCTGCATTTGTTTCCATGGCTGCCAAGCCCTGGCTGCAGCCAACACTCCCTTACTATTGTGCTGCTGCCTGGTGCCAAGCTCACTCTGCTTAAGGAACAATTTCCAACTAGTGATCAATAAGAAATGAGAAGCTTTTTGAATGGAAGCATCTGGAACCCTTCCAGCTGGGTAACCGTCTGTACTCAAGTTGGCTTTCTTCATCATGGCAGGATCCAATTCAGCAACGTGCACAGATGGTGTGTGTCAGAGCATTGCAGGCTCCCAAAGGCCACCGAGTGGGTGCTTGGGAGGCTTTAATCCTGAAGTAGTTCAGAATATAACATTGAGCACGTACAGCAGTGGTGGCAAACCTATGGCATCAGTGCTGTAGTGCACAGTTTGTATCATCAAAAGCTCTAAGAGGTTCCCCATCATTGACCCAGAGTGTATCAGGGTCATGCTTTATAAATACTACTTCTCATTTTCAAACTGAAAGACAGACTTCTCATTTCACAGATGAGAACACTAGGACTCAAGTAGTTAAATATTAAGACAGTACTGTTATGCAGTCCTGCAAGTCCCACTCACACGGGCCTCCCCTGCAACTATGTCAGTTGGTGCCAACCATGGTATGAGTAACTATGACTTGAGAACCAGTCTCTAAATATGCATTCTCAGGTTCGACTACAACACTGTCAATGTTTATGCTGCAGTTCTCTCTAAATAGAAATACATAGGTCTGTGATATCTATTGATTTATCTAAAAATGGATCTCTCAGCCTTCGTAGAACTACTGTCTTGGACCAGATTCTTTGTGTTTGCAGGATTTTGAGAAACATCTTTGTTTTGTGCCTACTAGATTATAGTAGCACATCTTCATATAGTAACTACCAAAAATGCTCCTGGGGGCAAAGTTACTCTAAATCAAGATCATAGATTTATAAAACTTCTCAAGACATATGGAAAAACATTCCCAAGGCTTGATGTTTGACTATCAGAGGCTTACATTAGGATTCTTACACAAAGGATGGTAGGGCAGATACTGAAACTGATCCTGACTTCCAGGGTAGATGTTTTGTCACAAACCCCTTCCAAAGCAGAATATGATATGTCCAAATAAGAACAAATATGAGACAAAATTCTAGAAAATCTTTTTTGATTTATAAAAGTTTGATGCATCTAAATATTTCTGAGCATTTTTAGAAATTAGTATATAAGCACACTGTCAACTCCCAAACTAGCTTTTAGTAAATATTCTGGAGTCATTTAATTTTTATGTAGCTCTAAGTTTTAGACATTTTTTTTCCTGTAAAGAACTTAACAGTTGTGAAGTATCTTATCTAGTGAAATATATAAAATCAAGACCTAAAGTATTATTAATACCAGTTCAGTTCATGGTAATAAAAAGAGGAACTATAAGAATGTACCCTCAAAAGTGGGATATCTAACGCCATGAAAGGAAGTCATACAATGGGGGTTTTCATTTACCATATAGCTTTCTACCTAGAGTCTTCCAAGGTTTCCACATAATGCTCACCTTAATTCTGCCACTGCTGTGCATAATCTCCAACTTATATCTTTGACTGTTACAAATTCTAGTGATAATCTCCAACTTACTTGTATCTTTGATTGGTACAACTAGAGTTTGTTGATTACAGTAACATGTAAAATATAAAATATGGGTATACTAAAACCAAGTATCTTGGATCAATGGAATTTCTTAGAGTTCATTCCCCACTTTATATCTGATCCAATATTCTAAACATTTCAACAAAATCATTCCATGTAGTTGAAAATAATTCCTCTTTAGAATCTATTTTGAAAGGACTACAGTTGCATACAGTAATGTAATATTGTACTCCAGAATATATGAATATCAGAGTATTCTTTTAAAATAATTTTAAAGAGCTGGTATACTTTTAGAAGTTTGTCTAAATGACTACTGGAAAGCATGCCAATCTAGTGATTCATTTTATGTATTAATCCAGTTTGGCTGACAAGTAGTTGCTAATACAGCACTTCTAAAATTGATTCAAATTCCATAAAAGGATTTTGGCTCATAAAAAAATGCTGGCATAGCATTAGGATGTAGGTGTTTCCATCTCTTGTCTATAGGAATACAGTAATTTGCCAAGTTTTGTTGGTGACCATAGCACTTCTGAGAAGATAGATCTTACAAAGATCAAACAAATGTACAGGTATGAAAGATATCCTCATCCTCCCTAGCTCTTACTCCTTACCCTTACAATTTTAAAGAAAATTCTGAAAAGTGCCCCTGAATAAAGTGTAGAAAGGGTGAGCGGATGTGTGAGCCCTGTGCTACTGTTTGTTAGTGTTCATTTACTACCTAGCATCCTGCCTCTGTGTCTGTTTTTCATCTTTGCTGCAAAAAAGGAATATATCTTTCTTAACACAAGCAATAACAGTAGTTGCTGGTATATAGCAAAACTCTTTGCATTTACTGAGATGGTTTAGTACTATGAAAAACAGAAATCTGATAGCTTCTTTCTGTCAGTGTAAAATGAGAACATGACCTTGTCCTGGAGAAACACCATTTAGTAATATTTTTCATAACTTCCATGCAGTGATGATCTAATAAGAATCTAAAAATAATTAACCGGATCTTTTGTAGCCAACCAAAGCCCTATTCAAATACACATTTTTATCAGAATTCTAAGGGAGCCATAAATTGGGGCATTTTGAAAAACTGGGATCTAATCCAGCCCATGATCTGATCAGGGTTCAGTGGTAATAATAAATTGGGACTATTAAAACTGGGAAGCATGCCAAAATTTTATTTTACCCAAACCACAGGACCTAGCAAATTCTACTGTAAAAGACAGGGCTATTCAGTGATGAGTAAGAATATGCTGAATTAATCATTTTTATGTAACTATGCCAGAACACGGGTGTTTTCAACAGTTTAAATAGTGCCAAAGTTTAAGTTCAGTAAATAATTAATTATCAAGAGTCACTTGGCAAATTAAAGAAATCAACCTTCTGGTTTCTTTTAATAAAACATCCACTCTTTTTTAGGATATAAAAATGTCAAACTCTTATCAATTTATTTGTTGCTTTATGTGTGTAAGAGTCTGATGCACACATAGGTTGCAACTAAAATATTAATTTAGAATGAACCACTTTCCTTTTCCTTCTACACTACAATAAGCATCTTCATTCTTCAGTAGGAACAAATGTTGGATAAACTCTAGCCTTATTCTGGGTTTCATTTCAATTTCCAGTAACATAAAAGTCCTTCATAATTAAATATAATGCTGAGAGGTTGGGAATAGATTTTCACCTACTTGAATTCTCAAACTATAAATGGTTTCTGAATGTTTTTATATCTCTAAGATGCATTTCGTTTATGTGAGGAACTTGCAGCTGCATAATTAAATCTTGGTTTGCCAAATATCAAAAACACATGTATTGATTTAAACTAAGGAACAAGCCACAAGCAGCTTGGCTGATAAGGCAAAGGAGAAGCCTCTGCAGCTCTTGGAAGGCTTCCCAAAAGGAAAGAAAACTAAGAACCTTGAATTCAGACACTGAAACTGATTAACTTTTCTAAATCTGAGCTTCACTCACTTAGGCATTCTGCTCAGGCCAGTTGTTGAAAACAAGAGCCATATGTTTCCATACTTCTCAATTGTGAAGCTGGAGCCATTGGTCCCCCACCCCCCATTTATCCTGCTAAGACTCTAATAAGATCTCCAACTGCAATGTTTAATTACCACACAAGTGATCTCACTGTGAAATAAACTTTGACATTGTATAAGAGGAATAGCAAGTTTTGGAATACATAACTCATATGTTATTAAAATTTGTTTTCAATTTCAGTAAGAGGATGCATACAGTGAATTTTATTTCTAGGTTGGTATTATGGGACTTTAATGGAAGACAGCCTTTGGTGTCAATGGTTATTCTCAGTGAAATATTCCCAAATAAGCAGGGAAGAGGGTGGGAGAAGCATATTTTTCTTTAGCCAATCTCCACCTGACTTTTGAGATGGCACTAAAAATACAAATACTTAGGCATGTCATAGGTCCAAGAACCTCGTTAATTTCACAATTTGCAGAAGGTTATGAACTTAGATTTTAGAATTAAACAACCAAAAAATAAATTACTGACAAATTAAAATAATCATTTGCTGTCAGTTCATGATACTAATCTACATAATCTGAATCTGTGGAAAATGCTGATTTAATTTAGCTGGATAACAGACTCTAGGAGAAATAATCTTTGAATGCAAAATTGATCCTCCTTCTAGCAATGAACAAAGCCCTTGAAACTAACGTTTTATTATGGCAAATCTCACCGAAGCATGAACAAAAATGTTTATTTAATGCCAGAGACTGCTTGACTGGGTTAGGAGCGGTCACACCATAAACTCAGAAAATAAAATATGAGGCTAAGACAATCCTACCACACAATCTCAAGCGAGAAACTTGGCCTTATACACTCAGGAATGGTGTATATACATCACCCCAAGCCAGTGCCATGACAGGTTCAAGAAAAATTTTTTGAGAAAATCCAATGTGATTTTACACATTGAATGTGATTTTACCCTTAGTATTTAGTTAGATATTTCTCAGACTCTAATATGTAAGGGTCCTAGAGATCATCTAAGGATAAATGTAGCATTAATGATGCATGTGAACATTTTCAATGCTATATGGCTTAATGAATTCAATTTCATAAACTAATATTTTATTTATTTGAACATGTACACATGTAATTAAGACAAGGAAGGAAGTATATCAGTGATTGAAGCTTATAAAATTCCAATATTTACCTGATGAACTAATCCTTTCTAAATGTAATCACTGGCTTCTTATTAGACATTTCTAGTATCATCATACGGCTTCAAAATGCATTCTAATTGTTAGGATGTTTTTCTTTCTATCAAACGGAAGATTGTCTCTCTTCAACAATGCTGCTCTAGTATCTCCGAGTAAATAAGTAAATGAATGGAAGGTGAATAAGCAAGCAGATAGATAGGAATAGATAAAGTAGAACATGATAAAAAGGATGCCAGGCCATAAATCTACTCCCTTCTCAGAGTGACAGTTCTTCAAGCCTGCGAAATCAGCTAAGTCTCAACTCTTTCACCAGTTCCTTCAAGGTTTTTCCTCAGTTAGAGAGTAAGGACCCCCATTATCTATAGGCGAGAGAAGCTAGTCTGGGGGGTGATCTGAGCAGTGTAAAGTGCAAAATACTGCTTCTTCATTCATTTTGTACATGAGCTTTCAGGAATACAGCCTAGAAGTTGATCAAGCTTTTCTCAGGCATAGCCTCATGCTGACTCATGCAAAACTTACCCTCAACAAAAACCATCAGGCAAATGTTTCATGTATTTGGTATTCAGTCAAATCTTCCACATCCTGTGTTTGTATAGTTCATTTTTGGACCTGAATACTAGACTTTCTATTTCTTCCCGTTAATTTTTTTTTCTGTTTGATTTGCTCCATTGTCCAGATGCTTATGGCGTCATGCCTATTATTAACCCCTGCAGTGACTCAGCATTCATAATCTGATCACCAGGTCATCATCTCCAATGCCAATGCTCAGCTTCTAGGGTTAATACATTCTCAAGAAACCTTTACCCTTGCAAGCTTATATTGATAAAATACTCATCAATGATATTTCCGTACAATTAGTACAATAGCTAACAGTTCTCCGAGTATAATGTCATCTGGTACATTATGTATTTCCCCATATTATCCACTGGATATCATGAAGCAATGGCATTCAGACATCCAAGAGCTTTCTCTTATGCTTTGTGAAGTCAGGATGTCAGAACAGGGGCTTTTGACTCTGCAGTATTGATACATAGGGTTTGATAATTCATTGTTGAGTGGCTGTAGTGCACACTGTGGAAGGCTTAGGATTCTGCCCTGTACAAGGCAGTAGCAGCTCCTCCCCTTCCATGCCACTGCAGACACAGCCACACTTCACTTGGAGCAGTAGAATGGTTTCCTCCTATTAATGTCACTATACTAGACTCTGTTCCTCTAATCTAATCTCTTAGAACTTTTAAAAAACCCTTTCATAGGTATAACTATGGTTAAGCTATTCATATGTGAATAATATGGTATTATTTCAGAAATTAGGAATATAGATAAATTGATATAAAAATCATAAGAAAGTAATAGGACACAAGAAGAAGTATAATACAACCATAAAATAAAGTGTGGAGGTCAGATTGCCAGTATGAAAGCTAGTATGGAGATTCTTCAAAAAACTAAAAATACAAATTTCATTTAACCCAGCTAGTTACCATCTAGGCATCCTCCCAAGGAGTTGCAGCCATTGTGTCACAGTGACACATGCACACCCATTTACCAGTAGCACAATTCATAATTACTAAATGCTGAAAGCAGCCCACGTATCTACCAATAGATGAATGGATAAAGAAAATGTGGCATTTACACTCAATGGAGTCCTATTGTGCCATAAAGAAAGACATACTAGAGCCATCTGTGGGAACACAGATGCACCTTGAGACCAGAATATTAAGTGAAGCAAATAGACACACGGGCTTAAACAGCAGTTGATTTCCTTGATGTTTAAAAATATTTGTGGGTTGGGAAGATGACTCAGTGGAGTAAGCCCTTCCCTGGCAAGCATAAGGGCCTGAGTTCAATCCTCAGTTCAGAAAAAAAAAAAAAAAAAATTGAGAAACCCGAACTATGAATACAGAACAAAATAGAAGACAGATAATAGGAGGTCGAGATACAGATATTTTGTCAAAGGGAAGGGGACCAAGAGATGGGGGGATGAAGAGAGGAGGAAGGAAGAAAACAGAATGAAGATGTGTCATAGACCTGTGCCAGCTCCTCCTGAGGCATGCAGCCATTGCATGCTACAAATATATGATAAAAAAAATCCTAGAGTAAAGCAGTTACCAGGCCATTGAAACTTTGATAAGAATTACATGATTTAAAAGGGAATTTGTAAAGATTTTAGTACCTGGATGCTCATGAAAGTATCATCTGGGAAAGTAACAACATATAAACAGAGTACATGTTGACAATAAAGGACGAATTACTTAGTGCATGCTGTTACTACAGAATATTAGGCAGTGGTCAAAATGACTTCAAAAACATTAATGGCATGGAGAAACACCTGCTACATAATGCTGTGAAAACAGCAAGATGTTGTATATGCAGAGTGGATACAAAGTTTTCAAAGGACATATGTACATAGGAAAAAAGTTCATTAAAAAACATTAATAGTGGTTATGGGCCTGGGTGGAATTATGTATTGTTTTAATAGCATTTATAGTTTTCTCTGCTTCTGGAATTTTCTTAACGAACTTTCATGCTTTGTAAGTCTGTTGGCAGGAGAGAGGTATTCTGGAGAAAGGGACTGGCATTCACTTAGGTGAGAGGGCATAGAAAAGGTCCTTTGCTTTTTATCAGAGTGTGTGGTCAGGTATGATGCTTCAGAGAGGGAAAAAAGCATTATATTTTTCATAAAATAAGACTAGTTCAATGTTTCAGCGCTGTTCGTTTCTCCAAACCAGGCATTCTCACTTTAGAATGAAAAAATCTCTGACTGCAGATGGCTGGGTTTCAGCTTTCAGGATCTGGACGGTCCTCATGAATCTCCATTTTTAATGAGCTCCTCTAGGGAGTCCTTCTTGCCTAGGTGGTCCATGGGCCGCATTTTGAGGAATACTGCTATAAAAGCTATGTAAGGACTGGAGAGATAGCTCAGTAGAATAAGCACTTGTCTGGCAAGTGCAAGGGCCTGAGTTCAATCCTTGGTGTTCTCCCCCAAAGGAAAAAAACTATAAAAGCTATGTGGCTAGACTGGGACATTTTTTTCTGCCTCCTTTTTTGTCTTTATTTTGATAGAAGCATTGAAGAGAATTATTATGCACCTGTAATGTTGTGTTGGTAAACTGGACTTTTGCAGCTTATAGTTTTTGTGTTGTAAAAATCCCCACCATGGCCCAGTTTAAGTTACTGATGTTTAAACAGGCAAGTCATCAAATTCTTGAAAGTTTAACAACCTGTCCTTATAAACTGGCCCTAGCTTGTTCTAGTACTGCATGCTATATATTTTATTTAAAACCTTTCAATACTATGAAAATGGGATATGCTAAGCAAAACTATTAATTATACTTATGACAGCTCAGATGGAACAGGTAATCAATAGGGCAGCTCGAACCTTGTCAAGGAAACAAACTTCAAATATATTGGGGAAAAAGACAATAGCTTTTATTGCTATTCCTTATCTTATTCTAGTATTGTTCCATGGCTATCCCATGCAGCAAGATGCACTTGCTGAGTACTTTGAGGGCTGTGAGCTGGTTTCCTAGGGATGACAGCGCCAAGGAACTGGACGCCAGGCTTGGGGTGAGGCCAGATGCTCAGCATCCTCCTCCAGCCCCACAACCCAGCTCCTGAGCTGATGAAATGCCCTGGTCATTCATTCTGCAGCACACAGCCATTAAATCAGCTCCTTCAGCCTCTTCCTAGAGCATTTGATTGAGACAGTGTTGTCTTTAGAATCCCCTATAAGATGTGTTTTATGTGTTCACGGGTGGGGAATGGTTTCAGTGGAGGCTAATAGTATAGTTCTTTCAATATTTTGACCAGACGTATTTTAAGAAAATTGGACCAGAAGTCTATATAGTCAGCTGAGGTGAATTTACAGCCCTGCTTCTAAGAACAGAACTCCCTGAGGCACCTGCTTCCTCAAGGCAAAACCAGAAAGGAAATGAACTCTTGCTTAAAGACAACCCGCCTTACTTTATGGGTTATCAATTTTTCTAGCTGGCACAGAGCTCCCCAGCTACTGTGAATTTTTTACCCCCATTTCAAGCAAGTTCAGAGCTAAAAAAAAGTCAGGTCTGCATTTTAGCAAAAGGCTCCATTTCCTGAAGATGAGACAGGATGCAGAGCCTTAGCGAGTGAAGTCAGGGGCGCAGCCAAGATCCACGCCAGGATGGCAAACCTTTTAGAGACTGAGTGCCCAAATTACCAGCCAGAACCTACTTATTTGTCAGAAAGTGCTGAAGCTGCAATTAAACCCAAATACTGAGGTTCTAGTTTTAGAAAAAAACAACTGATACCCAATGCCCTGCGGCTGGGGCAAGCACTGCCTGTGTGCTGGCAGGGCTGTGCATGCCCATCGGCAGCACGCGTGCCAGTGCTTTGCCAGCACTGATCTATGGGATAGGCTCACCACACAGATGCCTTTGCCAATATGGCATTAAAACCTGAGCCTGAATTTTATTTCACATTACAGGATTACTGAGTCTTGGAGACTCAGTAATGGTGGAGAATATCTTTCCTGTCTTCGTGGTAGCTCAGTCAGGTGAATAGTAAACAATAATATATAACTCTTGATTTCCTTTTAACTGCTCTAGTGACCCTGGCATGGAGCTGAGCAACCTCTCAAAACTAAGAAAGGATTAAGTAGCTTTTTTTCTTCACTATTGACAAAGTTAGCCTTCTCAACAGGAATAGACTATAAGATAGGGGTCAAAGGTTAATAGTATATACTCTTACACTGCTATGTGCTAGAAAACACAATGAATAAATGTGGTTTTCCTCATACACATACTAGAGCAACAAAATAAATACAAGAGCTGCCTCTTTAAAAATTTGTAGAAGCAATGTAGCTTAATATGCAAGCAAAAAGTTGGATAAATCTGACTTCCTATATAAGTCCAGTGTTATGTACTTACAATTACATGCTAGTTTTGTCATCCCCTCAATCTTGCTTCAAGCTTTATTTAGTTGAGAAAGTGAAGAATTTTAAGGAGAAATACCAATATTCAATTACATGTTTCCAAATCAGACATTTACACATCCATTTAGGGGAAGTGCAGCCGTAACCCCCAGGTACAAGAAGGACCTCTTGTCTGAATGAAACATTACGCTGCTCAAAGTGGGAAACTGAGGCCTGCGAAGTGTCATTATTCCAGTAAACGAAGCAGACCCTTTAACAGATGGGCGACATACTTCCAGCCTGCTGATAGCCTAATAAAAGACAGTTGCTTTTAAAAGAAATGAAGGACATGTATTTCTCAAATTGCACCACTCAAACAGATTTAGCAGAATAAAATTAGGGAGGTGCACAACAATGGCCTGTCAAAAATCAGGAACAGACCTAGGGAACTTGATAGTTTCAAATATCAATACAAAATGAACTCTGGATTAAAAGATAAAACATTAAGCCCAGGGAAAACATGCAACCACATAATCAAAACTGAGAGTAGATATGGAATCAGAAGTAGAGTTAAGGGCTGGCAAGATAGCTCAGCAGACTAAGCACCTGCTTAGGCAAGTAAGTGCAGTGACTGGGATTTGATCCCTGGTTCTGCATGCCACGTTGGCCCTGCACCCTGGGCACGCTGAGATGGTGACAGAGTCTGGGCATGGCAGCATGTACCTCTAATACCAGCACTAGGGAGGCCAAAAAAGGAGGATCACTATGAGTACAAGCTGTGTAGTAAGACCATGTACCAAATACATGAAAAAAAAAATGAGTAGAGTTATAAATGAAAACAGCAAGTTCATGTGTTCTCCAAAATATAATAAAGATTCCCAAAGGGCAAGTAGTTTTTGCTGAAACCTTCCCTTTTGCAGCACTCAGCATGTTTCTCAAAGTGACTCTCCAAGTGATTGTGGCAATAGCCAAGTGACATGCAGGCCACAGACTGGCAGCAAAGAAGGCTCCAACCTTGCACTCACCTTTCCCGGGTCCCCTTCCATTTCTGCAGCTCCTCCTCTTGCAGGTTGCCTTGCTTCGGGCCTCCTTTTGGCTCGGCCTCAACTCTCTTCCCATCTTTCTTCTTGCCGAATCTGCTGAACAAAGGAGAAGATGGTGAACAGGAGTCATAGTTTTCTTTATAGTAAATCTATGACACGGGTGAGATGAACTTATTAAGCCATAATTCCTTTTTCCAAGTCATACAAGATCAGTTGCATAAAATGGAGATAAAATAGTGAAAGCAGAAAAGTACTATCGATGAGCAATGTCACTGAGGACAGCAATGTACAACACAACAACCAGGATTAAATACTTTTCATCTTATTCTTTGAAATGTACATTGTCTCAAATGTCTTATCTATTACTTTTATTTAATTAATTTATTTTTTTCTGTATTTAGGACAAGATCTATAGGGTCTCACTACACAGGCCATGGTATTCTCCTGTTTTCAGCCTCCTGAGTGCTGCGATTATAGGGGTTGTGCCACCACGCCCAGTCTCAATCTATGTCTCAGCACGCCCTGGGGGCAGGGCTGGCAAGGCACACCTGAGATTGAATCCCAGTTGCTGTACTCTGAAAATTTTTAAATTGTTAATTCAGTACATGGTGAACAACTTAGATTATGCTTAACATGTAACCAAAGACTGACAGATTTTCTTTTTTCATAGTTGTATTAGTGTGTGTGACTGGTTCAGATGAGAGGGTCTCATTTTGGCATGCTTGTACAAGCACACAATGCATTTTTGTAGGTCTCCTCTCCCTTTAACTTCCCTGCCTTTCTTTGGCCAGTTTTCACATATAACCTTTCTCTCTTCCCTCTCTCTTATTCTCTTCCTCTTCTTTCATATCACCTTTTTGTTTTTTGGTAAGGTTCTATGTGTAAGAGAAAAACATGATACTTGTCTGAGTCTGGCTTATTTAGCCTAACACATTTATCTCCAATTTCATCCATTTTTCTGCAAATGACAAGATTTTGTTCTTCTTTAGGTCTGCATAGTACTCCACTATGTATATACAACATTGGCCATTTATTGCTTTGATTATTTGTGAAACTTGATCAATGTTCTAAACAGGCCTATAAGAGCTCTAATACCACTGTCACTTAACATTAATTCATGGAGTGACATAATGACAGGGAACCGAGGGATCTTACTGAACATCTCATTCAAGACTCATTTCAGCACCGAAGCATCAGTATTTGTTTTGGGCTGCGGCCTTGATCACCACACCCCAGCCAGTGTGAGTCAGACAGGGCCATGATCAGACCCGATGGCCTGCTGTACCCTGGTGCTGCCTGCGGGCTTGTGTCACTCGCTAACTTAAGCCTTGTTCTCAAGTCACTGTGGTGACTGTTCAGACCATCCAGCAGGTCTGTAGTTAAAAGGACATGAGGCAGGTCTGGTGCTTCGCAAGCACATCTGTCTTTCCAGCAGGCTAGGGAAAATGAAAATCATACTTTTGAAACGAAATGATTATTAACACAGATCCTTCTGCAATGAGTATTTGTCCCAGTAGATATTTTCTCCAAATGCAATCTGCCCTGATCTTGGTATCAATGCACATGTAGAAAGAAAATGACTACAGGGTAAAATGTCACTCAGATATGCATATTCTTCAATTAAGATAAATATTTTTTTTAAAACCTGTGAAAATGTGTTCTCTTTTATTTGTTAAATAGTAGCAGGTTTTCACTGTGTGTAGCTCTAGGCCTATCTATCTGTCCATCCATCCATTTAACTACCTACATATCTATCTATGTGTCAGTCTATCTGTCTAAGTAACTTGAAGAAATTTTTTCATATTAGTCACTGTTGGGCTAGCTCCACATCCCACAGGCCAGAAATTATAATCTTCTCTTCTGATGACCTGACATAAAACTTTTGAAGAAAATTCTATGCTTTAACCACCTAGAATAAAAATGGATACAAATAAACTCATATTTCTACCTTCTTTGGAAGCCCATCAGAATGTCTGTGCATATACACCAGTCTGGCTTGTGTTTCAGTTGCAGCAGAGGTTGCTAGTCCAGTGGTCACTCTGGGTACCACACCTCGAGGATGCCACCGTCATTGCTAACATCCATAATCCTGCTGTCATCACAGTACAGACTGAATCCTGTTCTCCCCACAAGCCTCTTCCAGTCTTGACTACTCTGCCTATTCACCAATGTGCACTGCCAATTAGTAAGTGCTCTCTCATGAATTCTCTCTCCCCATCTGCCTCTACTTCTCATGAAATTCTTTTGCTGTATTTGGTCTAGTTTTGGGACCATGGCCAATGAATGACCACTTAGCTCTCTTAGCTCTGAACTGTTAGCTTTGACAGTTCATCTTCCCTCCTCTTTCTTTCATTTTGCCTGCTTTTATGAATCTTTTTTTTTCTCACTGAATAAGTGATATCTTTTATTGAAGTAACTATGATACAGAGGAAAACCCAGACAAAAATAAAAGCATATTAGTTTCAAATATAGCTTATATGGTCAGATATAGTCAAGACATTTATTTAGTCTACAGGGCAGAAGGTACCCAAATAATGTTTCCACAGAAGTATGTTCTTTAGCTTTCCAGACTTATGCTGAAGAGTCTGAGGAATCACCTTTTTATTTTAAATACATTCATGGGAAAAGTTAATAATATCTTAGTACACCATTTAGATAAATTCCTCCTTCCAAAATTGCACTGGATTTAGTAATAATTGGGTATAAATCCAAAATGGTGGGAGTTAGGATAGAAATAATGCCCTAGAATGTTGATGAGGGGAAAATTGTTGCCAAACCTACAGTTTCACTTTTTTCCTCTATGTCAAACATATTTTTTTGCTCAGTTTGGAAGTTTGGATTTCTGAGATGAAATTTAGCCTTGTTTTTGAAGAGTAACCTAACTTGTTCCACCCCGATCTTTATTGTGAGGCCTTATAGAGAAATTTTCCTTCATGAATCTAAAATATTTCACTTGTTCTGCAGTTAAAGAATAGCATGCTATACTTGTACCATACTGAGATATATTTGATAAAGAAAAGGTTTGTAGTAAATTCTACAAAGTGTTTTATTTTTAATAAGAACTATAAATAAGTAAAACAATTATATAAGTACTATGACTGTTTTTATTTAAAAGTTCATCATCTTTTCTTTAATTTCTTCATATATAGAAATACCTATAAAATTTATTGTATTAAATATACAGAGTGGTTATGAGTTACCTTTTAGACAAAGTTTGGACAGGTTTAAGAGAATGACAAAATAACAGTTTTCAAAAGGACCCCTATACTGCCAAGATGAGGAAGCTGAGAACCAGAGAAAATAGTGGGTTTTATTTATGACCGTACTGAATTCTTTTTCCAGATTTACAAAGAGAAAACTTACTCGTCGGTGGAGGTCCGGTGAGGGTGCAGGCCGGAGCGCCAAGAGGAAAGAATCCATTAGCTTACGTGACAGCCTTTGTTCTCCCTTTTACTGCAGCCCTTTTGGGGCCATTTCATAGCCAACGTTACCCCTTCAAATACAGAAAGGAGACTTGGGAGACTCTGCTCTCCATTAGCTCTTTCTGAGGAGGTCACGCACACCCTGACTGGCTACAATCACTGTCTCGCATTCTGGGTATCAAATGTCCTCTGCATTCCAGCCTGCCGTTATCTATCACCTTAGAAATCTGACAGGTGGCCTCAGTGGGCTGGGTGCCTTAGGAAAGTTGCTCATAGGTCAGCTTTGCTTTATAGAAAAGATATTTCCCTAAAAAGTTCTGTGCAAACACATGGGTTCAATCAATACAATATAATTATATAGGTACCGAGTAGCCTGTTTAAAGTATCATGCGATGGATCTTTTTATAAAGTAGAAAAAATACCTTTCAACATATTCTTTATATAAATTTACATTTTCACGAATTATAAGTTCACATGAAATACCTGTCCCTGTTCATTTGTGTACAGAATATATGACACTAGTAAACTTTCACTTCTTGTTTGATTTCTTTTCCTTTCTTCTTTCTCTTTTCTTTTTACTTTTGTCCCTCTCTCCCTTCCCCCTTTTTCTTTTCTTTTTACTTTTGTCCCTCTCTCCCTTCCCTCTTTTTCTTTTCTTTCTCCTTCTTTTCCTTCTTTCTTTCATTAATTCTTTTAAAAATATTAATTATCTATTATTTGTCACTTACTAGCATCACAGTTTGATGTAGGTTGATATTTGAGAAAAAAAACCACACAGTATCCTTACGGACTTTATATTCTAACAGTATACAGTAACCAAGAAAGTATAAATATGTAACTGAAAACTATGAAAAATGATAAAAGAAGGTTATGAGAGACAATAATCAGGAGCTGCTCATTCGCACTTAAGCTAAGAACACAGGCTGGGAGTTCCCAGACAGCAGAGAGGGAGGCAAACCTATGGGTGGAGGGAGTGGAACCACAAAGCACAGTGATGGAAAAGACTTGGTACTTTCCTAGGAGTAAGAGAAGTCAAGGCAGTCAGGCTGGGAGAAGAGAATGCAGCCTGCCCAGTACCTGGCTGGAAAAGCCCTTGACAGAAGATGGAGAGGACCTCGAGGATTTATCTAAGAGCAAGGGAAGATAATTTCTCAGCAATTTAAGGCACAGAGAAGCTAGGTGAGGAAATTGGTGGGTTGATAGAGGAGAAATACTAACCAAGTCCTATTTAACAGAAGGATAAAATGTTGTAAGAATTTTAAAAATATACTGGTCAGTAAAATGAAAGGCAGAGAATAAAAGGGCAAAATAGTTAACTGCATAAAGGTGACAGGAACTACTCCAAGAGTCTGGGTCAGAGGTGGTAGCACCTTAGGCTGGAGAAGTAGCTGCTAAGAAGAGAAAGAAGTGATCGGCCTGGTGAGTCAGCGGAGAAGCAGCAAATCACTGAAACATGGTGATTGTAGAAGGCCTTTAGTGAACCCAAGGGGACAGTCCAGGGTCCAGGCCTAGTGCTGAGAAATTACAGCATCCAGGATGGAGACAGGAAGGCAGTGGACAAAAATGGTAAAGAACAGACAGAAAGGAAGGAACAAAGTCAGAAATCCAAGAAGAGTGCTACAAGGAAAAAACATGGCCAGCAGATGGGAAGTCACCGAGGGTGGGGATAACTTGGCACACAGAGACCTCACTGCCTGGGTGAAGTGCACTGGGGAGGTGGACAGAAGGTGGGTGGGTGAGGTCGATAGAGAGGTGAGGCTGTGATGTTACATAAAGAAAAGCAGATGTGCAAGCTTCAGGATCACATGCTTTCTCTCTGATGAAAAACCCAAACCATAAATAAAGAACAAAATAAAAGTTGATAGAAAACAGGGTAATAGATCTTTTGCAAAGGGAAAGGGACCATATAAAAATGTTACATATTCCAACTTCCCAGGAGGGATGTAATCATTATGTACGACAAACAGGATTTAAAAAATAAAAGCTTTTAGGAATATGTATCTGTGCAACTACTTCACAAGGTTCACCGTGGACTGGAGGTTCACTGTGGATATGGGTGCTGAGTCTGCAGTGTGGCTTCTACCAGGAAACTTCTGCTTGCTTGCAGGAAAATAAAAGTCACAAAGAAGGAGAAGGTGGGGGTAGAGGAGAAGGCACAGGTTGTAAGCTATTTTTATAGCTATTCTTTTTTTTTTTCCATTTATTTTTATTTTATTAAAATACAAATGTCAATCAGACAGTTTCAAGACACCTTAACCATACAGAGTCGATGAATTAATACATTGCAAACTGTTTTCATAACGTTTTGGTACTGTACAAGGTGCATACATGAAATTATATTTACAGGTTTTTTTATAGCTGAATTATATCAAAGATTCA